>CM046338.1:20743140-20970781 GCA_025403435.1 Artocarpus heterophyllus
ATTAGAGTTGTACCTCATTTGTTCTGTTTTTAATTTGACTCCTAATTTCAGGGACGAAATTTCTTTTAGGGGTGGAGAGTTGTAACACCTAGAAGATTTAATTAGGGATAATTAGAGATTAGTATGCTTTAAAGTAAACTTGAACTTAATCTAAGTATTTTGTAATATTTTAAATTTATTCCATCTTGATTATTTCTATGTGTTAGTTTGAATTTTGAAACAAAATAATTTGTCAAATGCCCAATGTATCCCAACTGCCAAACCTTGTGCTGAGAACACAGTTTTGCTTCCCTCACTTTTTAATTTATTTCCCTCTCACTCTCACTCTCCCTCACGTTCCCTCTCTCTTCCTTCCCTCTCTCCCATGTTGTTCTCTCTGTCATCTTCTCCTCTTGCTTTGATTTCAAAATTTTGAGTTTGAGGCTTGATTCTTAGCTGGATTGGGAGGTGAGGAACACGATTTGGACTCCACAAATGTGATTTTTGAGCTTTGATTCGAGGTTTGTTTCCTTAAATTTTAAACTTTTAAATTTTGTCCCAAATCTTTCAATCTCTTTCAAATGTTGTGATTTGAGTTTCTTGATCTTAGGAAACCTCTAATCTAAGTTGGTAGGACTGATATCATTCAAAATTTAGGCTTGATTTCATGGGATTTGGATTAAATCAAGTTTTTTCCTTTTTCTCCATTTTCATATTTTCTTGAAAATTCCTATAAAAATCTTGTTTGAAGGTGTTTAAATGTGTCCTACTATGTTTGTTTATCATCTGTGATCATTATATATGCTCTGAGACTTGGAAAAACAGGTTTTAATTTGATTTTGGGCTTGGGGAGGCCAAGAATCGAGGCCTCGGACCTCCCATGATTTTTCCAGTTCGGCAGGCTAAATTCATCTGGTCAGCAGGCCGAACCTGGGAAAGTTCGGTAGGGCGATCCTAGTTGGTCGGTAGGCCAGAAGTGGAGTTCGACAAGCAGGACCAGGGTTCTGGCGAGCCGGCTGAACCTTGAGAAAAATGAGCTTTTCATCCATTTTTCACTGTTTCAAACCTAGATCAAGATTCTGACCTTATAAAATGATTTTGTGAGTACTAAAATCATACTAAAACACCATGAGATAGCTTAGGGATGTAGAATACCTTAAGCTAGAAATTGATAAACGTAGTTTCTATTTAAGGTTGTTTGTGGTTCCATAGAGCTAACGTATAGCAGGTCGGGACTACGGTGTCGAATATTGGTATGGATATCGAGGTAGGACTTCTAACCCTTTTCCTCGGTAGCCACATTTTGAAAAGGGGTTTGACCATAAAGCCTTTACATGTTTTCAAAATATGAAATTTATCACTTATTTTCATTATTGGCTAAATAATGTATGATAACAATGAATGTAATGAGAACATTCGGTAAAAAGAAACATGATAATGATGTGACATCGGTCGTGTAGGTTGGTACCGTCTAGAATGACAAATTAGAGCATGATGCCATGTATAGAGATCAGATCGTGGGTAGCGCGACCTTGGGGGCAGGTCTCAAAACCCAGCCGGGCCACTTCTGTGGTGATTCATATGGCTTTGCCTATAACCTAATAATGAAATTGTCTATAGATGAATAAGGGATTAATCTAGTGTGAATAAATTTAATGAGTTCTAATTTATTATCTGCTTGTTTATTTGCTCCATGTTGTGGTTTTTGCTTAATATGAAATATATATATATTTATGTTTGAATTCAATATTTTTAAGATTTAGTTCTACTGAGCCCTTCACTCACATTTTCTTGTTTTAAATTCCTCCCCCCCCCCCCTTCTAGGTGGGATTCAGCTTAGGGAGATTGAAGAACCAAGAAGGAAATTATAGTGCTAGAATATTATCCTCTAAGGTATTTATAACAAGGCATGTAATATTTCAGTTTATTTATATTTCTTGGACTGTGGTTATGTACCTTATATTGCTAGTACCAAGTGTGCACATGAAAGTGGGTCCGGTGGGGCCCAGTAGGGTTTGTTTATTTAATGTTTTCTTTTCACTTTGTTCGCTCTCATATATTTGACGATTTCATATTTTTATAATCACTTCTTAATGTCTTTTATGATGGTGATTCTTGCAATATTCAATGTATTTAATTTAATTAATCTGCCACGTCACCTCCTGAATTTAGGAGCGTGACAGTTTTATATGTTTTATGTGTTATACCAAGTTTTATATTAATGAATTTTATTATTTTTGCTTGTTATTGATGCATGTCATATATTTGTTATAGTCAAATGTCGACAAGTCTATTATCTTTGATAGTTAATAAAAAAATACTGTGACTAGAGAAAACTTTAGTGATTGAAAAATGAACTTATTTATAGTTCTTTCATGTGAAAGACGTAAGTTTATACTAGATGAACCCATGCCCCTTGTGTTGAAATAGGATGTAATTTCCTATTTTGATTATTTTACATTATTTTGAATAAAACCTGAGCATTTTCTTTATAATTTATATAACAATTGTTTGTTGTTGTTGTATTTTAAATAAAAATCACAAGGATCCAATACTTGTTAATGTCTTTAATTATGATATGAAAGTTTCATACACATGAGCATGATTACAGACAGTATAAATATAAAATTTATCACTTGTTGAAATTGAAGTTGGGCACTTTGATTAATGACAGGTTATGGTGTTGTTTATTATCTAATTGAAGAAATGATATGATTCAGATTTGTTGTAATGTTGATTATAAATATAGAAACATTAGTTTGTTGAGTATATAATGAACAAGATTATAAATAGAATTTTTGTTCTCAAAACATTAATATTTATAAGATTCTCGTGAAAGAAATATCTTTACCCTTAATATTTATATCAAGGATCTCAAATATTATCAAAATTATTATCGAAGTGCTGTCACATTTACTTCTTTGACCGCGCACCAACTTCATATATTTTGGCTTGAGTAATTATTTTTTATTCTATTTATTTAGGATGTTTAATAAAATTAGTTATTCATTCGTTTCAACTTAAATAGCATAAGTTTTTTACATGTTACAATCTAAATTAATAGCATATTATAATGTAAAACTCTTACATATTACACTATTTTTAGTTCACATTCTCAGTTTCAACTTACTTGGTTTTATTCTATATTTAAAGAATGCATACATTTATTTCTGTCCTTTAAAAAAAAACATTTCTATGTTAAAAAAAAAAGAACAATTAATTTCTCTTGATTTTTCATTTCAAAGTGATGCGTTTGGAAATGTCGCATTCACATTTTTTGTTATCATAAAAAAAGAGTCTTTTTTTTTTTTTTTGGGAGAAGAGACGCAAATTTTATTTCAGAAAAAGAAACAAAAGGGTAAAATTTTCGTTTTTGTATGTGTTACATTAGTTTTTTAATTTTCGTGTCTTCGCGGTTAAAAGAGAAACGTCTTTAACTCCCCGCCTAAGACCCGGCCATCTTATTTCTTCGTATTTGTCTGCGTCTGTTTGTTGTCGTTTTTTCTACTTTTTTTTTTAAGGTTTTTCCTATCTGTTTCGACAATTTTAATTTTTTTTCCGCTTTTTTTAAACTACTAATGCGAAAGCCACGTGCAAATGCACCGAAATGAACAACCAACAGGTGTAAACCGTAAACGGTTGAAAAATTAATATTTTTTTAAAAGAAAAAAATAATTTTTTAAATCAAAGAAAATAAACAAAAAGAAAAAAAAAAGAGAAAAATTCAATAAATGAATGAAAAGAATTTTTTTCTCTTTTAAAAAAAGTTTTTTCTTAAAAAAAAAAAAAAAAAGCCGACGGGGCAGTCTACTATCCTTCCGTTCATAGAATTTTGGTTTTATTTTTATCTATTTATCAACTCTCTCTTTCTCTCTGTCTCTCTCTTGTTTCTCTCTCTAGCTTTCAAAACCCTAATTCTATCTTTCCGATTTAGTTTCAGCCTCGAAAACACATCGCTTTCTTTCTCTTCGTCGTCCATTTCGCTCGACGATTCCCATTCCGTGGCGATTCCTCGGAAGATTTTCTGCCTCTGCATTTACAGGTCAATCTCTCTCTCTCTCTCTCTCTCTATATATATATATATATTTCTATCCGCGTTTGTCTAATCGGAAATCGTTGTCGCTGTTTCCGATTCATTTTCTTTAAATATGTATCACATTTTCGCGGTGGTTATGTTGCGGTGAAATCGTCTATTTGGTCAATTGAGTGTTCGAATGGCCTCGGCGGATTCCGTAGGTTTAGTTAGAAATGTGTGGGCGGAATCTGGCGATTGTGGAATTTGTGCTTTTGTTTATGCAATTAGGTTTTCGTGGGAGTTCTCGGATTTTTGGGCTAATGGTTTGCGGTGATCCGCATTGCTTTGTCATTGTTAATGGCTCGCCGACGATGAATGGTATGGGTCGTTTTGAGGACTAAAGCTGTTAATTACGGGGCTTTGGGGCTCGGAAATCGTTTGTTGTATTTGATCCGTGATTGGCTGGTTTTGTGGAATTGTTGGAGAGGACTTGTCAAACAAAAAATGGCTGTGTAACTTCCTCCGACTGGATTTATGATATGATCGGAAAATGTTTGTAGTGTTGCCAACCAAGAGCTGTTTCTCATTTTTTGCATTAATGGAAGGTGAATTGGAGATTTTATTCCATATACGAGTATAGGCTGATTGACATGTGAAGACATAAAGTTGGAAACTTCTGCAGTCATTATAGCGGGCAGAGCTTTATCTCTGCTTTGAATAAACAAGCAATTGACTGTCTATGCATTGGGTGTTTGTGCTGCTCATGTCTGACTCCTACACTCTAACTTGCACCGATTGCAGATGGTTTTTTCCCCATACCTCGATGATACCATGTGAAGTGTATTTTTGTATTTTAAAAAAAATGTAAATGAACAGAAACTTGGATTTGAAAGATCACTTACGGGTCCATAGTTTTCTGTTTGAAAGATAAAACTGAGGTTTAGTTTAGGTTATTCCAATCAAAATTTTGTTTTTAGTTAATTATTAGGACTACCCAGTGTCGCTTGTGCAGAATGGTGAATATATACGTTGTTGCATGTGTGCATCTTTCGTTTTAAGTTTCATTTGGCACAGGGAAGAAGAAGCAATAACTTATATGTAGAATCCACTGTGAAAATAGTTGACTTTATGCATGTGCATAACCTGTTTAATTAGGGTCTTGTTTTTGTGTACCTTGTGCATATAACTACCTGTGTCATTTTCATATTCTATAATCCTACTATGTACAGAGAGTTAGAGTTTTTGTAGAAATGGAATTTTGAAAGCCATAGAATAGCCCTTGATTGGAACCGTAAGGGTAGAAAATAAATGAAATTGTGTTAGGGTCAAATTATTGATTGTTTGTTTGCTCTGTCTGTTGAAGTTTGTTGACACCTTGAAGTTACAGTACTGGTTTATCATTCTGATGTAACCAATCTCATTTGATTGGCATGCAAAAACTTGTCTGCATTTTTTGGGCGGGGGTTTGGGTGTCTTAGGGGCTGGAAGGGTTGCAATGAGCTGAGGTTCCCGTGAACATCTGGTGTTCTTTGATAATACAGAATAATGCTTTCGGAAAAATTTCACACTTCTAAAAAATTGTCCCTTAAATTTTTATGTTTGTTAGTATTTGATTCTTAGAAAAGGTTCTTTTGTATTCTATGGGCAGATAGTATTCAGTGGCAGAGTGTTGTAGGATGATCAGTCAACATTCATAGTTTGATAGGAATGGGATATAGTTGTTCTAGCTTTGTGGCTATATTTTTGTATTTGTTCCTATGCCTTTTATTCCCCTCTCCATGTGCTGTAGGTAAATTTGTTTGCTTTTAATTTTGTTTTAGCACATTCTTTATTTACTTAAGCTGTTGAAGAAATATAGAACTTGCCAAATATCTTTATAGAAGAAAGCTAGTTGATGAATTAATTTGTATTCTTCTTTTGACGGATTAAGGATATCTGATTGATTTAGTTAAGTGCCTGTATATTACTTAGGCAAGATAGATGCTCCACACGCATTATATTTCTAAATTGCTTAAACTTGTGCACTGTGTGTATGGTAATTTGTATGGTAATTTATAAATGTACTTATTCAATCTACCATCTTGAAAAGGGAATAACTCTGAGCTGTTGCATTTATATCCTTAAGGTGTCGTAAGTTTCATGTACGTTTGGCTGTCTGTTAGCCGTTTGGTATTGTTTTCCTTTTTAGTATTATCCTAAAGTTTGTTTTGTCTTGTCTATTTCAACTATGCTTTTAGTCAGAAATGAATGATGTCTTAGTTTGTGAGAAATTGCAACTCTAATCGGAAATTTTGGTCTCCCGTTGTATGCCTGTTTGCAAGTGATTTTACATACTGTATGCATGTTTACATGCACATGTTTAACTACGGTCATTACGATTTTTTATTATTATTTTTATTTTTGCTGTTGTATGTGGTGTAAGGATAGATTGATCTTAAAATAAAAAGTTTAGAAAAAATACACTATTTTATTGAGCATCCTTCTAAAGTGAATCAACTACCATGGAAGTGCAGGAACGTGATTTTTTTTTAAGATGTCTCCAGTGTCAAGATCCAAGTCAAAAGACAAAAAGGCTACCAAGGAATCTCAAAAGGCTTCGTCAAAGGCTTCAGTGCCTGCTAGTGCTGGTAGTGGCATTCCAGCTAGTGCATACAATCCAGTCTTGGGAACATTTCATACTCTTGAATTGTCACCAACATCCTCTGCATCATCTCTTCACACAAATGGTCGTTTTCGAAACATAGATGAGTCAGACGAGCACTCAGGGAGCTCACTTGCAGCTGGGGTTGAGTATGATTCTGTTTCCAACAATGGCAGCTGGTCCGGCGAATCTGAAGATCACAAAGAGAAGACCTCTAATGTTCCATCCCGTCAGGAAACAATACCAGGTGTTGACAATGACAAACGGGAAAAGATACGCCAGAAGAATGAGAAAAAGCATCAGCGTCAGAAGGAGCGACGAGCTCAGGAATTGCATGAGCGGTGCAGTGGCTATCTTATGTCAAGAAAGCTTGAAGCACTGGCTCAGCAGCTCATGGCAATGGGTTTTTCACAAGAACGTGCAACAATGGCCCTCATATTGAATGAAGGTAGAGTAGAAGAATCGGTTGCATGGCTCTTTGAAGGTGGTGAAGAAGCTGACAAGTTCAGGGATCTAAACCTAGGCGGGAGTGATTTGAAAATTGACATATCTGAAGAGCTTGCTCGGATCGCAGATATGGAGACAAGGTACAAGTGCACAAAACAGGAGGTTGAAAGAGCTGTTGTCGCCTGTGAAGGTGATCTTGATAAAGCAGCAGAAAGCTTAAAGGCATTGAAGATAGATCCACCTTCTGCTCCACCTAAGCCAGAAGAAACTGGTGATCCACCAACCGTTGCCAATGGTAAACTTTCAGTTACAATGGGTGAGAATTTGAGGCCACAAGCAAAATCTCTTCCTCCTGCAATGCAACAAAGAAAAGACGAAAAAGATTTCAACTACACAAAGCAAACAGTTACAGTGTTAGGATCTTCAGAATCTGCAAATAAAAGTTTGCAGCCTCTGAAGAGAGTTCAGCCAAAGTTGGAATGGGCAAAATCCCAACAACCAGCAGTGCCTGTTGACAAAAGATGGCCAAATGCAGGATCAAATCCTTCTGTTTCCTATTCTTTGGCATCACCGTTGCAGGTTTCGTCTTCACCAGCCAAGGCAGAAACCCGCTATGTAACTGTTGGAAATGATGCAAAAAACCTACAGGCAGGGGCAGTGAGGGAACCTGTTATTATGATGCAGCGCCCTCAATCCCTGAATACAAAACAGGTTCAGGCTAGTATGAGCTCGTCGGTTTCTGGCACAGCTGCCAGTTGGTATCCTACGAGCAATGTAGAAGTTACGAGGTCCAGTGGCTTTTTGCCTCAAATTCCTAGTAGCGTTAGAAGACTCAGCCCAAACAAGCTGAGCTCGAATCAAATGTATCATCAGTTTCAGTATCAACAACAGCCACAGCTTGTTCTGGGCAGCGGCCCTGGGGATTCTCCCACAACAAGCCGAGCGAATGGTTTATGGAGTAGAACCGGTGCTTCTCCAACTCTGGCTGCTGCTTCTTCCCTTGGACTTTTCTCTGGGTTAGGTTCAGCGGGCTCATCGGGTGCATCTTCTCCTGTAGACTGGAATACCTGTGGCTCGATGCTGCATTTAGATTACAACAATATTGATTGGACCTTGGATAGAGGGTTGTCCTCGGCGAGGTCTAATGGGTTGTTGCTAGGGGTTGCTTCTTATATGAAGAACAGCACCAACATCTATGATTCAAAAACTTCTGGGGTGGCTGGTCAGCCTGCAATGAGGTCGGCTTCCTCTAATGTGAATGGTGTTTCCATTGCGGCACTGCATGATGGTGGAGCTACAAGTTCTGAAACATCGTCTGCCAGATCTCGAGACTGGACATCTCCATTCGAAGGGGAGGATCTTTTTAGCTTACCCAGACAGTTTGTTTCTTCTCCTTCTCTTTAAGCATGGAAAGTATTTCAATGAATAAATTAAAAAAAAAAAAAAAAAAAGACCCAAAAGATGTGCGTGGATTTGGTGTTGGTGTTGGTTCGTATGATGCTGCAGTGTTGTTGTCGGTGCATGACATTCAGTGAAAAAGCATCTGAAAAGTCCTTTGTTTACCTTTGTCTCTTGTTGCATTTTTTTTCCTCCTTTTTCGTTTCTATTTCCTTTCTAATAAGAGAGGAAGGAGCTCGTCACCCTAACTAAATTACAAGTGGAAGCAGTGAATTTCAAAACTGATAGAATGAGGTAAAGCTCACGAGCAAGAAGTCATTTTCCGAAAGTCGATATGAAACTTTAAGAACACAGGGAGAAACGCAGCATACAATGGGAACCAAGCAGAAAACAAATCCGTACTCAAACCTCTGAGTTAATTGAAGGAACGAGGAGGTTGGAAAAAGACATTTCTGTGTACTCTAGGGTTGGGCATATTCACAGACTTGGTGCACACACAGACTCGGGCAAAAAAAAAAAAAGGATAGAATATTGGGTTAGATTAAACCGCGTTAAAAGCATGTTGATATATTCCACCCACACCGCCATACCCCCCCCACCCCGAGCTTTAAAATGTAACATCCGTTCCTTTAAAATATAAACTATTAAAAAATAGTCATTTTGTTAAATTTTTAGCAAAAAATTGACAAATGAATATAAAGTTAGGGATTTGGTAATTCTAGTTAGAAATATAACCATACAAAATTAAAAATATAATAAAAATAGTCTTTATTGATGATTTAAAAAAACTGATTGAAACCATTATATTATTAGAATCCTTCTTTTTAGATATATCAAAATTTTCTTTAAAATTTTATTAATTTTTTTTCACACAATTTATTTTGAAATTTAAAAAGTTATACATTAGTGAAATGAAAAAAAAAAATATAACATAAATATATTCAATAAAACACAATTTTCAAAAAGAAAAAAGCTCTGACAGTGTTAATAAAGTTTCTTTCATAATTTTGAAGTTTATATTGAGGGTCCGTTTGGTAAATGGATTCGAATTAGTGATTTAATTTAAATTAGTATGATTTGAATTAGGATTTGAGTTAGTGATTTGAATTGTTATTCGAATTGACATTTGGATGTGCATTTAAGTTTTAATCTGAGTATGAAATAAAATTGAAATTTTGTGTTTGGAGAGGTAGTAAAGATAGTTTTTGATTTATTAATAAATCTAATAAAATCTTAATGTTAATGATCTTAAAACATATGCGATGTCGATCTTTATTTATTCCTCTCTTCATTAGGAACATAGTAAAAAAAGAATCATCTCAATTGGATATCAAATGAAGAAGTTATGATTTTTTTTCCTCAAATATAGGAGAGAGAATTTTAGTTTTTACTGTAGCAAAGATATCCGAGTATCAAAAGTTTAAGGAGATGAGAATTCTAAAAACGTGGATTCTTAATACTCAAATGATTCAGATTTTAGGGGAAATAAACATGTATTTGAAGGATTCTTGATTCTCGAATCTAAATTTGAGTCCATTGAGTTCAAAGAATGCATGAACCAAACATACCATGATATTTATACCTTTTAAAATTTAAAAATACTTTTTAAGTGTGAAAATAAGTTAATAAAATTTTTTAAAAAATTTTTGTATACCAAAAAAAGAGGGATCTAGATAGTAGTATGTTTTTAATTGATTTTTTTTTTTTTTTGCTTTTAATCATCAATAAAGACTATTTTTTAATATAGTTATAATTTTTTGTTGTTTTTATAACCAAGATTACTAAAATACTCCTAATCTTAAAATAATTTATCAATTTTCTGTTAAAATTTTAATAGAAGAACTGTAACGCCCCGAAATTTATTTAAAGTTAATGTAATGTAAATGATGAATTAGTGTGCCATAATTAACGTTTTAACATTAATTAGATCATTTGGTTGGATTTTGAATTTTTGGTTGTTTTGTTAAATTGATGTGTTCAAAAGATTTCTTATTGTTTTAAAATGATGTTTTGAGTTTTAAAACACAACAATTTGTAAAATGTTAAAAGTACTCTGTTTTGCAAAACCGTGGGCGGCCTATGGTTTTCGCACAGTAAAACCGCCCACCGATTTTCTCTATTTATTTCCTTCCTCTCTCTCTCTCTCCTCACTCTCACGTTTTCACTCTCTCTCTCTCTTCCCTCTCTCTTTCTCGGCAGCCCTCTCTCTCTACATCTCTCTCTCAAATTTTTGAAACCACATTCGAATCCAAGCTTCGGGACAGCAAGGAGGAAGCTCGGGGACGTGATTCGGCAACCGAGAACGCGGATTGAAGCTTCGATTCGAGGTTAGATTCGAAATTTCTAAACTTTTTACAAAATTTTCAATTTTGTGTGTTTTTGAAATCTAGGTTTGTTTAAGCCTAGAAAACCTTTGTATTTGAGTTAAATGAACTTAGAACAACTAGAATCTAAGCTTAGATTGAAGAAAAACGGATTGGATTCAAGATTTTTCATTTTTCCCCTCATTTTCTCATTTTTGGATTTTTGAGGATTTTGAGTCAAAATCTTGTTTAAATGAGTCCAAACATGTTTTAGTATGTTTTTCTATCATCTATGAACATTTTTCATGCCTGGGATTTGAGAAAAACAGGTTGGAAACAAGATTTGGATTTTGGGGATCGAGAAACCCGTGGCTGGGATTTCTGGATTTTCCCAGTTCGGCAGGCCGAACTGTGTGTTCGGCAGGCCGGTGTTCTTCCGACCGGCAGGCCGAATCTGGGGAAATGTTCGGCTGACCGAACTTTGCTTCCGGCAGGCCGAACTGTGCAGTTCGGTAGGCCGAAGCAGGGCGTCCGGCAGGCCGACCGAGGCATGGAAAATTTTGTGATTTTTACCCGTTTTCACTGTTTTGAACCCAGATTTAAATCTCAACCTTATAAAATGATTTTAAAGGTACAAATGGCACACTAGGACATCATGAAATGATTCAGTAACATAGAATGTCTCAAACTAGATATTGATCGACTTAGTTTGTATCTAGGATCGTTCGTGGTTCCGTGGAGCTAACGTATAGCGGACCGGGATTACGGTGTGGGGTACCGACACGAGTATTGATGTAGGACTTTTATCCTATTTCTTTGGTCGCCTAGTTTTGAAATGATTTGGCTTTGAAAATGATTTCTATGAAATGTTTTCAACAGTTGTTTGAAAATGGTTTTATCGGTTATATTTTAATATACCGTGATTATGAAATGAATTTCATAATGAACGTAATTGACAACACTCGGTAATTGGGTTTTGAATGATAATGATAATAAACACTAAGGCATGATGCCATATCAGAGATCGGGTCGTGTAGCGATCGACCTTGGGGGCAGGTCCCGAAACCCAGCTAGGCCACTACGGTGGTGATATCATGGTTTGCCTAGGTAAAAGTAAATTGGTGTTTTGATTTGACGAGTGGACTGTTCTGTGACAGAACGGTTCTACTCAAATTATTTATTTATTTATTTACTTAAGTTTCCTTTGAATAACTTCTAATGATGCTATGTTTCCTTGCATTAAATTATTTTATAAAACATAGTCCTACTGAGCCTTTCGCTCACGTTTTATTGTTTTAAATTTCCCCCCTTTCTAGGTGGTTTCCCATTTAGGTTCGGAGAAGATTCTTCGGACCGAACTCAGGAGCAATAGGAGGATTTATTTATATTTTGTATTATTTAATCAAGGCATGTAAGACTTAACTTTATTTGTACTTGGACTGTAATTGTATTTATGATATTGTCAGAACCATGTGTGTGCACAAGTTGTGGGTTGTGGAACCCATATTCGCTGTTTTTATTTAATTTTTATTACCTGCTTAATATTTATAAATTCTTTCATAAAATGTGGTGGAAAATCTTCTTAATTTTTATTTAATCTGATTCTCAAACTCTCGATTTTTATTAGATTCTTGTTTAATTAATCTAAATATTCCGCCACGTCACCTCCCGTACTCCGGGGCATGACAGAATGGTATCAGAGCTCAAGGTTATGAACCTTGGGAATTGTGCACACATAGGTTTGACAATGAAATACCTCTGACAGTCCAAATTTTGTTTTCAGAAGTGAGAGAATGGCACCTAGACGTCGTTCGACTGCTGACGCCGAGTTCGGAAATGATGAAAGCATGATGAGGTCTATGTTTGCGGCTTTCCGGCAGATGGCAGCCAGGGCTAGACCGGAAGACTCCAGTGTTGGTAGTCGGCATGCGTTCTTTAAGGAATTCTGGCGGGCGTCTATTCCAACTTTTGATGGCAATGGGGATCCGCAGTTAGCAGAGTATTGGTTGGATTCGATCTTGAAGCATCTGGATACTCTTGGTGTGCCTGAGGAGTATCGTGTGGAATTCGCGGCGTATAAGCTCGAGGGTGGCGCTAACACCTGGTGGAAACAAACTAAGCGTCTGGAGCGCGGTGGCGATATCGGTTGGGACAAGTTTGAGGAGCTGTTCTATGATCGGTATTTTTCGCAGGGGTATAGAGATCAGAAAGCAGCTGAGTTTTATAGATTACAGCAGGGTGATATGTCAGTTCGGGAGTATGAGGCAAAGTTTAATGAGTTGACTAGATTTGCTCCATCAGCTGTGGCATCGGAGCGTGAAAAGTGTATTAAGTTTCAGGAGGGACTCAAGGCTCCTATTCGGCGGCAGTTGGTTGCTCTACGGCTTAGGAGTTTCAGAGAACTTGTGTCGTCGGCGATCTCCGTGGAGAATGATTATGTGCAGTATTGTGAGGATCGAGCCAAGGCTTCAGGAGGACCGCAGAGGAGTGGCAGGAAGAGCACTAGTAGTCGTCCAGCTCCGGGGAAAGGCAAGCAAGGCGGTGCGACCAGTGGCAGTAGCAGTTCGTCTGGCAGCGGGCGCAACAATCCCTACAGCTTTCATTGTCATTTCTGTCAGCAGCCCGGACACATCAAGAGGAATTGCCCGATCAGGAGTACTCATCTTGGATCTCAGACCGGGGAGGATGCCAGTCGTTCATCTCAGCCTCAGCCTCAGACCCTACCTCCGCCTCCGCAGTACCCGCAGTTGCAATATCCGCAGTTCTCTCCTCAGCAATTCTCATATCCGGCACGGGGGCAGCAGCCGCAGTATTTTCAGCGCAGTGTTCCTCAGTATAGAGCTCCGAGTACAGGTAGCGTGCAATCATCTCCATCTCAGCAGCATCAGCCGAGTAATCCAGGACCCAGTAATGTCGGTAGAGGAAAAGGAAAAGCGCCAGTATAGGTTCATGCAATGGCATCTGGAGGGTCAGATTCTCAGACTGGTAACGCGGTTGTCGATGGTATGATTTTGGTTTCCAGATCTTTAGCTCGCGTTTTATTTGATACCGGTGCCTCTCATTCTCTCATTTCGAGTTCTTTTATACATGCCTTGGGATTAGAGGTAGAAGAGTTTAATGAACCCCTAGTCATAACTTCTCCCTTGGGGCGGGTGTGTGTAAATTGTATGTGTAAATCCTGTAAAATAAAGATTGGGGATGAGATTTTGAAAAGTGATTTGATTATACTCCCCATGAGTTCCTATGATGTAATCCTAGGGATGGACTGGTTGTCCAGATATAGTGCAGTCGTGGACTGCCAACTTAGAAAAGTGACCCTAGTGTCTGATAGGGGGACGGTAATCACTTACCAGGGTGGTGGTGATTGGTTAATGAGTGAGCGTCTCATGAAGTCGTGTCTAGGAGGGCGAAGGAATCTAGGTTGTTGTGCTTTTCTTGCCAACCTGGATTACGAGCCCTATGTTTCGAGTAGTAGTGTAGCGATTCCGGTGGTTGATGAGTTCGAGGATGTTTTCCCCGACGAGTTGCCAGGGTTACCACCGCATCGGGAGATTGAGTTTGGTATTGAGTTGTTTCCAGGGACATCACCAATTTCTATGGCACCTTATCGGATGGCGCCAGCAGAAATGAAGGAATTGAGGAAGCAACTTCAGGAGCTTGCTGATAAAGGGTATATTCGGAATAGCACATCTCCGTGGGGAGCACCAGTTTTGTTCGCTAAGAAGCACGATAGGACTCTCAGGTTATGTGTGGATTATCGGCAGCTGAATCGTGTTACGGTGAAGAACAAGTATCCCTTGCCTAGGATTGATGAGCTATTTGATCAGTTGGGAGGTTCGCGATACTTTTCGAAGATTGATTTGCGTTCAGGTTATCATCAGCTTAGGATCAAGGAAGAGGATGTTCCCAAGACAGCATTTAGGACTCGGTATGGGCACTTTGAGTTCCTGGTCATGTCTTTTGGGTTGACAAATGCTCCGGCAGCTTTTATGGATCTGATGAACAGGATATTCAGGCCGTATCTGGATCAGTTCGTGATCGTGTTCATCGATGATATTGTTGTGTATTCTAAGACTTGGGAGGAGCATGAGCAGCATCTTCGGATCGTGCTTCAGACTTTGCGGGAGCACCAGTTGTATGCTAAGAGGGAAAAATATGAATTCTGGTTGACTGAGGTCAAGTTTCTGGGTCATGTCATCTCGGAGCATGGTATTTCAGTGGATCCATCCAAGATTGAAGCTATATTGGAATGGGAACGACCAAGGAATGTAGCGGAGATTCGCAGCTTCTTAGGTCTTGCTGGATATTACAGGAAATTTGTAAAGGATTTTTCGAAGATTGCAGCTCCGTTGACGAGATTGATCAAGAAAAATGTCAGGTTTGAGTGGGATGAAGATTGCGAGCTTGCTTTTCAGGAATTGAAGAACCGGTTGACTTCAGCCCCAGTATTAGTTATTCCTAGTAGTGACGAGCCATATGAGGTTTATGCGGATGCTTCAGGGCGCGGACTTGGATGCGTGTTGATGCAGCATGGACGTGTAGTTGCGTACGGATCGAGACAGTTACGACCTCACGAGCGGAATTATCCTACTCACGATTTAGAGCTTGCAGCGGTGATCTACGCGCTGAAAATTTGGAGATGTTACTTGTATGGAGCATCGTTTCAGGTCTTCTCCGATCACAAGAGTTTGAGGTATTTGTTCACTCAGAGGGATCTCAACTTGAGGCAGCGCAGATGGGTGGAGTACATGGAGGATTATGATTTCGCGTTGCAGTATCATCCCGGGAAAGCTAATGTGGTCGCGGACGCGCTTAGCAGGAAGTCTTCAGGGATTCTTGCTTGTTTGATTTTTGAGGACTGGAGCAGGGATGCGACAGTGAGTGAGTATCGGCTACTGTATCATGAAGACGGTGATCGAGTTTCGTTATATCATGTGGAAGCGACTCCAGCTCTTGTTCGGACGGTGAAGCAAAGTCAGTGGCAAGATCGACATTTGCAGGGGATTTGGTCGCGGATTCAGAACGGAGAGCAGTTCGAGGAATGGAGCGTGCATGTAGATGGATCGTTGTACTTCCGGGAGCATCTTGCAGTTCCAGTTATCGCCGAGGTGACGAAAGCCGTTTTGGACGAAGCTCATAGGTCTCAGTTCGCTATTCATCCGGGGAGCACCAAGATGTATCACGATTTGAAGAGGCAGTATTGGTGGAGAGGCATGAAGAAAGATGTTCGCGAGTACGTGGCCGAGTGTTCGACGTGTCTCCAGGTGAAAGCTGAGCATCAGAAGCCTGCAGGTCAGCTTCAGCCGCTTCCTATTCCAGGGTGGAAATGGGAGCATGTGACGATGGATTTTCTAACAGGTTTGCCGAGGACGGAGCAGCGGCACGATGCAGTTTGGGTTGTGGTCGACAGGTTGACGAAATCGGCGCATTTCATTCCGTTTAGGTCGACGTGTTCTAGGAAGGTTCTCGGGGAGTTGTATATGCAGAACATTGTGAGGTTGCATGGAGTTCCTTTGTCCATCACCTCTGATCGAGACACCAGGTTTAATGCTAAGTACTGGAGGAGTTTTCAAGAGGCTTTAGGTACGGATTTGAACTTCAGTACGGCATTTCATCCTCAGACTGATGGACAGTCTGAGCGGGTTATTCAGGTTCTCGAGGATATGTTGCGTGCTTGTGCGTTGGACTTCGGCGGGAATTGGAAGCAATGTTTGCATTTGACGGAGTTCGCGTACAACAACAGTTATCAGGCGAGTATCGATATGGCACCATTTGAGGCATTGTATGGGCGACCGTGTCGGTCACCTGTGTGTTGGGCCGAGCCAGAGGATAGAGTTATTCTCGGGCCGGATGAGATTCGTGACAGCAACGAGAAAGTCGCAGTGATTCGAGGTCAGTTGAGAGCAGCTCAGAGTCGACAGAAGAGTTACGCAGATAGGAGACGTAGACCCTTAGAGTTCGCGGTTGGAGATTTTGTTCTCTTGAGGGTGTCACCTCGTAAGGGAACTATGCGGTTCGGGGTGAGTGGGAAGCTCGCGCCGAGGTATATTGGGCCGTTCGAGATCACTCAGCGTGTTGGTGTGGTCGCTTATCGGCTTAATCTTCCGCCTGAACTTTCTCATGTGCACGATGTGTTTCATGTGTCGATGCTTAGGAAATGTCCACCTGGGCAGGATAAGATAGTTTTGTTTCGCGATGTACAGGTTCAGGAGGATACGACGTACGAAGAAGTGCCGATTCAGATTATCGACCGGAAAGTGATTAGTTTGCGTCGTCGTGAGATACCGTTGGTAAAAGTCGTGTGGCAGCATCATGGGGTTGATGAAGCTACTTGGGAACTAGAGTCGAGTATGCGGGAATTGTATCCGCATTTGTTTTGTTTTTGAGATGAGTTGTAAATTTCGAGGGCGAAATTTCTTTTAGGGGAGGAGAGTTGTAACGCCCCGAAATTTATTTAAAGTTAATGTAATGTAAATGATGGATTAGTGTGCCATAATTAACGTTTTAACATTAATTAGATCATTTGGTTGGATTTTGAATTTTTGGTTGTTTTGTTAAATTGATGTGTTCAAAAGATTTCTTATTGTTTTAAAATGATGTTTTGAGTTTTAAAACACAACAATTTGTAAAATGTTAAAAGTACCCTGTTTTGCAAAACCGTGGGCGGCCTATGGTTTTCGTACAGTAAAACCGCCCACCGATTTTCTCTATTTATTTCCTTCCTCTCTCTCTCTCTCCTCACTCTCACGTTTTCACTCTCTCTCTCTCTTCCTCTCTCTTTCTCGGCAGCCCTCTCTCTCTACATCTCTCTCTCAAATTTTTGAAACCACATTCGAATCCAAGCTTCGGGACAGCAAGGAGGAAGCTCGGGGACGTGATTCGGCAACCGAGAACGCGGATTGAAGCTTCGATTCGAGGTTAGATTCGAAATTTCTAAACTTTTTACAAAATTTTCAATTTTGTGTGTTTTTGAAATCTAGGTTTGTTTAAGCCTAGAAAACCTTTGTATTTGAGTTAAATGAACTTAGAACAACTAGAATCTAAGCTTAGATTGAAGAAAAACGGATTGGATTCAAGATTTTTCATTTTTCCCCTCATTTTCTCATTTTTGGATTTTTGAGGATTTTGAGTCAAAATCTTGTTTAAATGAGTCCAAACATGTTTTAGTATGTTTTTCTATCATCTATGAACATTTTTCATGCCTGGGATTTGAGAAAAACAAGTTGGAAACAAGATTTGGATTTTGGGGATCGAGAAACCCGTGGCTGGGATTTCTGGATTTTCCCAGTTCGGCCGGCAGGCCGGAGTGATGATCGACAAGCCGGTGTTCTTCCGACCGGCAGGCCGAATCTGGGGAAATGTTCGGCCGACCGAACTTTGCTTCCGGCAGGCCAAACTGTGCAGTTCGGTAGGCCGAAGCAGGGCGTCCGGCAGGCCGACCGAGGCATGGAAAATTTTGTGATTTTTACCCGTTTTCACTGTTTTGAACCCAGATTTAAATCCCAACCTTATAAAATAATTTTAAAGGTACAAATGGCACACTAGGACATCATGAAATGATTCAGTAACATAGAATGTCTCAAACTAGATATTGATCGACTTAGTTTGTATCTAGGATCGTTCGTGGTTCCGTGGAGCTAACGTATAGCGGACCGGGATTACGGTGTGGGGTACCGGCACGAGTATTGAGGTAGGACTTTTATCCTATTTCTTTGGTAGCCTAGTTTTGAAATGATTTGGCTTTGAAAATGATTTCTATGAAATGTTTTCAACAGTTGTTTGAAAATGGTTTTATCGGTTATATTTTAATATACCATGATTATGAAATGAATTTCATAATGAACGTAATCGACAACACTAGGTAATTGGGTTTTGAATGATAATGATAATAAACACTAAGGCATGATGCCATATCAGAGATCGGGTCGTGTAGCGATCGACCTTGGGGGCAGGTCCCGAAACCCAGCTGGGCCACTACGGTGGTGATATCATGGTTTGCCTAGGTAAAAGTAAATTAGTGTTTTGATTTGACGAGTGGACTGTTCTGTGACAGAACGGTTCTACTCAAATTATTTATTTATTTATTTACTTAAGTTTCCTTTGAATAACTTCTAATGATGCTATGTTTCCTTGCATTAAATTATTTTATAAAACATAGTCCTACTGAGCCTTTCGCTCACGTTTTATTGTTTTAAATTTCACCCCTTTCTAGGTGGTTTCCCATTTAGGTTCGGAGAAGATTCTTCGGACCGAACTCAGGAGCAATAGGAGGATTTATTTATATTTTGTATTATTTAATCAAGGCATGTAAGACTTAACTTTATTTGTACTTGGACTGTAATTGTATTTATGATATTGTCAGAACCATGTGTGTGCACAAGTTGTGGATTGTGGAACCCATATTCGCTGTTTTTATTTAATTTTTATTACCTGCTTAATATTTATAAATTCTTTCATAAAATGTGGTGGAAAATCTTCTTAATTTTTATTTAATCTGATTCTTAAACTCTCGATTCTTATTAGATTCTTGTTTAATTAATCTAAATATTCCGCCACGTCACCTCCCGTACTCCGGGGCGTGACAAGAACCATTTTAAAAATGGTTCATACTTTAGAGTAATGGACGTTACGTTTTAAAATTCGATGGGTAAAATGTTTTAAAGGCTACAATTCAGGGGAAATTTTTGTAATCAATCCAAAAAAATTTTTAAAAAAAACCCATACAAGTCAAAAATTTTAAAATACAAAGACTATCCATAATAATTTACGCTCAAATCATTAAAAATTGAATAAAATAAATTTTATAATCTAAAAAGTTAATAAAATCAATTTTCGCTTTATTATGGACGTTTTGAACTTGTCAAAATATTGGGCTTGTAATATGCGTTACGAAACGACACAACATGAGTTTTTTGCAGGTTGGTGTCAAAGAAATTTAGCTATGGGTCATTTTTGTATCAACCTAAAATTGACTTGTCCAATAATGTGTGTATCAACCCGCTGACTCCAAATTGACATTAGTTGACCTATAACTTATTACTTTATTATTTTTTTAATGTTTTGTCATAATATATACTATATCAATTTTGACACTAAATTAGATGCTTTTGTAGCATGGAAATGATTTAATGTTGGGGAAATATGTGTTTCTTGTAATTTTTATATAATTTGGTGTATAAATTATAAATCAAAAGATAAAATATCACAAGTTAGTTTTGAGTTGTTGGTTGATTTTGGGTTGCAGGTTTATTTTAAGTTGTAGGTTACGTGTGTTAAGATCGATGCCCTAAGGGATAAATATTAATATTATATTTATGATATTTTTGCTTAAAAATAATAATACGAATATTTTATGTATTAATAATGGCCATCATATTACTATCATATTAATGATTGTATATTAGTAAACATGTAATTTGTAACTATTAGAACCAAATCTTGGAATCGGACATATATGGAGTTTATATGTGGAAAGATCCAATTTGGATATTAATCGTCTAAATTATATAGTTCACAGTCTGTGTATAAAGCTAGGCATTCTATACATAATACGACTTTAATAGGAATCTATGTTCAATTGGGGAGGTGGCTTATCTTAGTCGTCGTTGGGGCGGATTGACTCTATGGTAGACATATTGGTATGGTAGATCTAATCGTGGTCGTACACTGGACTAAACCTAAAGTTGAATTGATTTAATAATAATTCTGTTTAATTTAAATCAATTCTCTTTGATAATCATTTATATATTATTTTAATCCTGAAGTGGATTCATGACTTCATATTTATAACTTGCATCTTTTAATATGCCAAGGCAGGAGTTTTGATGAATGAAGGCTTTATTGTTGGTATATTAGATATGCAACTTATATTCGATGAGCATAATCCACAGACACAAAATCTATAACTCTCTAACAAAGAGTCAATGTTATGCTTTCAAAGGCATTATTAGGGTATTGGAAAAGATAAAAAGGCCTCGTTCATCTAGATACATATGGTAGCCGAATGATATTCCTTTTGTATGTGTTATAAAAGAAATGAATTTTACGATTGTAAAATAATGGAACTTTGAGATAAATAATCAGCAGATAAAACAGAACTAAGTTCTTCATCCAATTATGGATAACCTATGAGGATACACATAATATGAGAGATCATGAATGACTTATATTTTAGGAGTCTCATAATACGATATATTATCAAGAGTGCAACTTCGGGTCTATAGTAGAGAAATACTGAAGTTAATAATTAAACAAATAATTGATCAGAGATTAACTTATTCGTTAGTATTGGAACTTGATAATATATGTACATTGGGTAGCAATGCCAACTCACGAATTCCTTGACTAGTTATGCAAAATAGTTTACCATAGGTAATATAAGAGGTTACACTAAACCGGTTATTGGACCTATTAGTATGTAAGCCCAACAGTCTAACTAGACTGTGGTTGGCACTGGCATAGTCCTATTGGATTGTGGCGCCTACAACAAGGGTAGGTATGAGAATTTGTTAATTAATTTGTTAATTAGTTAATTTCATGATAATATTTATTCAAATTTAATTATTAGGATTTTGTGATAATTATTTTGAATAATTAATTTAAAACCTAATTGTATTTGAATTTGGATAAAAGATAATTATTCATAATTATTTAAATTAGATAATTATCAAGAATAATTGAATTCTAATTTAAATAGAATTATTTGAATAAGAATTATCCTAGATAATGCATATAATCACAGAAATTCTACACTATGATTGGCTGAGTTTGAATTCTCCTCAATCTGGCGTGCACAGTAAAGATAGATCCTCTAAGATTGGCATGTTAGATAGGAGGAGGAGAGAGAAAATCTTTTCCTAATCCTGATAGACTTATACCTCCTTTAACCAACTCTATAAATAAAGGTCTCTGCACCTTGGTTTATTGATTCAAAAAAAGAGTGTTATTGTGCATCTTTTAGATAGAAAAAATATAGAGGAGAGTCTGTGGTGAGTTTCTGCTGAGTTGTACCCGTATACATGCACACAACAATTAATAGGAAGTGAATAGCCTTATAAATCTGACGGTAGAGATTTGTTCTTGAAGAATTGTTCACTTAGAAGTGCTGTTTCTAGTCTCCAACAGGTACACTAAATTAGAATTAATTTATTATTTATAGCATTATGAGTTAGAATCCTGGTGATTCATAAAAATTTTAAAGTTCTGCTACGTCACCGAACAAATTTTTCCAACAACGTGTTACATAAGTCATAGGTTAAAATAGATCATGTTTGTGCTAACCTATGTCAAAGTGGGTTGTGTTAAAGTCAGGATTTTCTAACCGGTTTGTGTCATATGTTATGTTAATGTTGAGGTATTTTTTACATGTTTGAGTCTTAACCAAACACAAATACGACCTGCCGATATGAATTGCCAACCCTAGACAAATGCTCAAAGAGGAACCATCACTGCGACGGAGATAAACTACTAGATATACAGAGATGAGCAACTTGAGATGGAAGAGATGGGCATTCTAATTTTATTTTATTTTTTAAATTTTGTTTTGGAATTTTATAGTTTTAAAATTTGAGAAAATATAATGAGAGAGGTTTTTTTTTTCTCCTCAACATACCTTTTGTCCATTAGATTAACATCCTATAGTTAAAAATTAAATTGAGAGAGGGTTTGCAAGCGACCCAAAATCTTGAAAGCACTCAGATCTGGGTGAATGATTTCGCCTCATAATCCCAGATCATGGTGGCGGTCATGATTTTGTTGTAAACTATCATGACTGGATTATGATTACGTCGTGATTAAGAGTATGATTCTTTCACACCCACCGCGTCGTGACCTGTGGCTTATGATCTCATTAGATTGCCATCGATTTGTCATCACAACAAATCTGTTGATCTGTTGTGGCCCTTGAGCCTTGGGTCTGCTATTCCACCTACCCCCTCCTCCGCTGCTGACGTCTCTCCCTATAGCCAAACTTTTTCTTTGAAAATTTTCAAGAGTATTTTATCATTATTTTCATATAATTTTTGATTAAAAAAATATAATCAAATGCAGTTGTGTTTATTCTTTTCTCTATGACAGTAATTTTCGGACCATTTATTTTCGATCTAACGGATGTATAAAGTAACATCAATGAGAAATTTTGGCCTTCTTCATCCTAGCAGTTCCCATAAAATAATATTCGTATTACATAAAATATATAATTATGTTGTCTTCCGATTACACCATTTTGAAATATATTTTTTACGTTTCAAATTAAGAAATATCAATTATTTTCGTGTTTTTGTAAAGTTTTAAAATGTAACTTTATTTTTTTTTTCAGGATAGGTCTTTTTTATTTTTTTTTTCAAGATAGGTCTTTCTTTTTTACCGAAATATAGGCAAACATTAATATTTTTATCGCCATTATTCTTAAATTAAAACCTTGACAAAAGTTTTCTTGCAATAGATAAATAGAACTAGGTAGATACGCTCCCAATAAAAAGAAAGAAAGCAAATTTGCCTTTTTCAAAAGCATAAATAAGGATTCTACTGAAAAAGCAATATAATCTCTCTTTACGTTCTTTTATTCCATTTATTTTATGCTGATATTCTTGTTGTTGCTCCCCTAAGCTGCAAATTTGATTCCTTTTCCTCCCCGTTCTTTTCCTCTTTTCCTAGGAAATATTTACAGGAGCAAAAGGATTGCAAAGCCTAAAGTTGGACATCAATAAATTGATAATAAACTCTACATTCTGTCCTGATACATCACTCGATCGACTGCGAAGAGAAATCGTTGGAAGGGCTACAAGCGCTTGCTGAAGCAGGTTCTTTGTACCATTGATTGGCTTCACGAGTGAGAAAGTTAGCCTCTGCACATAGGAAGAGTTCCAACTCAAAAATACAATCACTTAAATTTAAAATATTGGAGTTACAAAAAAAAAAAAAAAAGAAAGAAAAGTTGAGAAAAACCAAAGCAATAATTAACGTTGCCTTGAGATTCTACATGTTTTTAGGCTTTTAGCAAACTCCAAGCACCACCAGCGAGCTAAACAACTTTAGAAAAGGGGCTCCTAGAACTTGATATTTTGCATTTGAAAAGAATCCCTTCACAAAAGTTTTAATTTCTAAAAGAAACCCTTATGTTTAATTTGTACGTTATCAGCTAGTTAATCTTAGGCCTTGTTAATTTTCATCAGCTTATTACTAGGAATTTGTCAACAAGTTATTACTTCTGGAATCTACAGTGCTTTGTAAGAGAGCAAATTTTTTCAGTGGTGTCTTTTTAGTTCACACCACCTTATAATAATAAAAGTTACTACAAAAAGACCTAGATTCTACAATAAACTACCAGTTAACGAGCCACAACCATATTAGGATATATCTGGCAGAAATACAAAAAGAAAAATTGAGCATATATGTAAGGTTAATGAAATTCCAGCATAATATTAATTCTCATCAATTGATTGAAAAAAAGCAGCGACTTTCTGATGCAACCAAGTGGCTGAGCAGCAGACATAAAAACATGAGACTGACCTGACAAAAACACATCTTTGTATTCTTCATCATCGTATATGAATTGTGGTGGGTCCGGGGAACCAATGCCAACAATAGTGCTACCGCTGCAGCATGCATAATTGAGAAAATTAAAAATCCTTAATTGTAAGAGAGAATAAAACAACATTATTTGACAATATCTCATGAGTTGATGCAAGCATATTTCTGAAAATTACTAATTTTCTGCGTTTTTATTGATTGAAAGTTAGTTGCTAATCCCTTCTCTTAAAAAATGAATGTTTTCTGTGTTTTTCTGGTTTGGTAGAGTTCCGATTTCATAGTCCTAAGACTGGCAAGCGAGGCTTGATGGTAACTGAGTTGCATAGAGATGGAACATGGAATGATCAAAAGGCAAGAACAACAGTTCAGTCTCATTCCTCCTGTATAGGCTACCAAACCAGTTAGCATTTTAATGTACATACGGACCGCCACATACTTGAAAATGCTTTTATTCTGTTTGACACGTGTTATTATTTGTTGAGTAGTGATAATTACATACCCTAATTCTTTCCTCCCGACAGCAAAAAATATATATATATATAAAACAAACAAACAAGAGAAAACATAAGATTTATAATTCATCCTTAATGTGAAAGTTACATCCACTTTCTGTGGTTGCAATAATTTACTATGATGAAAAGGAAGATCGCAAGAGAAATTGCTCACCTCTTAAATTTTTATTTTTATTTTTTATTATTTATTTTCTTTTTCTAACACCTCTCTTAACCCTAAAAAGCGTGAGGGTAATAGTTAGGCTTCACAACTTAACATTGAGTCCTATACATACATCATGGATGGCCTTTGCCTGGCTCCTAACAGGCTTGTCATGTCAACAGAATGATCTCTTATTGTAGTGTATTCCCTAGGGGTAAAGACCTAGGATGTCAAAGAAAACTTGGGAAACTGCATTGTGGTTCAAACCGAGCATAATGAGGGCTGACTAAGAGAAAGCAAAGGTCAATGTCTTGCGTAACTATCCTAAGTGTTTGGTTTTCTGCTAATGCGGATGATAAAGTCGGATTACTTAAGATTATGTGTTATGCAATGTGCCTCCTAGCAATAAAAGTTCAACATTTCAATAGTGTTACACAGCATGTTACAAGCAAAACATGAGAATAACATAATGGTGGAAAAGATGTAGGGCTTCGGATGCAGCAAACAGGCAAGAGTTTTTTGGAGATGCTTGACTCTGTCACTATCATGGTCCATATGGATGGAGTGAAACTCAAGAATTTTCAAGAATAAAGAGATGGACTTATCTGATATTTTTAAAAAATCTGAATTTTCAGCATCTCTTTGGGCTTCAATCGACAAAGAATTCAAAGAAATACCTTTCTCTTTGATTGTTTTAAGTTGGTTGGATGCAGTTTGTTGATTGATTTGGTTTAGTTCCTTTCTCTTCTTTTGGTTTTTTTCTTGTCATGAGGATATCTCTTCCTCTTTTCCTTGTTATTGATTACCAATGAAAACGTTTTTTTCTTATAAAAAAAAAAAAAGAGATTTGAACAGGCGTTTAATGTAAACTCCCCTAGGGCTGAAAAATAACAGACGAAGTTTACTTGAATAGGGCTTTGATTTGATTGCTATTTATTTTTTTCTTAGTGATTGGATACCTCCCCGACATAAAAACAGCATCGTATTGTCCTCGTCCAGCTGCGATTATGCGTTGTTTCAATCTTTTAAGAGATGGAAGAACTTCAAAGGCAGGAGATTCTGCAAATAAATCCAAAAACAATGCATGTAAAATAAGGAACGTCCAGATAAGAAGGCATGTGACAGTTTCCTTGGCGAAGTAATATATTTAAAATGTGGAAAGCGAATTCTAAACGCAATAAGATTTGGTTGGAGCTTTTGTACTTGATGCAAATAAGAAAAATGCCGAAATACAGAAAGGGAAGGAATGAAAGAAATAAAGTGGAGCAATAAATAGTCTTTCCCAAGTTTCTGCATGGATACATACCCAAGTCATTGATGCAAACGTCTTGGCTTATTCCATCCCTTGATATCTTATCCAGCAATTGTAATGGATCGACGTTACTGGTTTTATCCAACCGAAGGTGCTGACACACAAAAATACTAGTTCAAAAGATGATTGCTTAAAAAAGTTGGAAATAATAATGCGTACGCTATCCTGAAAGAGCTTTTACCTTATAAACTTCAGCCGTTGGACATGCCTCCTGGGGCTTTATGAGAGCCATTGGAATGTCTAAAGGTACCGGTTCAAGGATATCCTGAACGACCTGGATAACAAGACGAAACTTCAAGGCTGTAATCTCAAGTTCGTGTGGAAGTTTACGAGCTCAAAGTTGGCGAGTTCAACAATGCAATATACGGGTTCCCTTCCAGATAAATATTTATACATGAACCAGTATATGCATAGATGTGTCTGTGCATTTTCTAAGTTCCTTTTTAATATCATTGTGTCTAGGAAAAAAAAAAAGAAGAGAGATCTAATTTCAAAGAATAATTCATAGCCTATTAGTATACATTAGATCATGCATACTTGAGCATGCATTAGAAAATGTTATAAGTTAATAAGATAAAAGGAATTGAAACTGAAAAAGCGCTGCCCTCATATGCAAGAAATGCTTGGTCGGATCAAAAACCACACTACGTCCATCCTATTCTTGGCAGCTGTAAGAAAGAGAGGAACTCTAGGACAACCTTTTCATTCATGTTTTTGATAAAACCATGGCAGCATGATAGAACTTCACGTCAAAAAGAAATATAAAAATAAGACATTTCAGCTTTCTTCAAAAAGTGAAAGCATAAGCAAATCAGTAGATGGGGTTTGAGTTAATCTCCCATGACATCATGTAGAAGTGCCTTAGACTTTGTTGAATTGATAATCCAATAAACATGAACTTTCGTTCCCCTGATGATTGTGACCCCGTCCATAGTAGTACTCAAAGGTGACCAATTAAAGAGGAGGAAGAGGGGGCAGAAAGAAAACACATTAGGGGATTTCCGTTTCAAACAAATGGTCAAATTGTAAAAAGCTTTCCAGCAACAACTTGTGCAATCAAAGACTGATGAAACACAGTCAAACCAAAAAGGATTAATATATTTGTAGCGATTGACTAAGACAAAGACCTACCTCACCTCGACCGGTACAATAGGCTGCTCCTTGAGAGAAGAAGAAAGGAATATCCGAACCAATCTCACTTGACCATTCCTTGGAGTTCCTTTTCAGTAGCAAGACCACCACTGAACTGATTTGCAGCCCATAGGGCAGTTGCAGCATTGCTGCTTCCACCACCAAGCCCAGCTCCAGTTGGCACCTTCTTGTCAAGATGAATCTGCCCATATTTTTAAGTGAAACAATATGTAGTAAATTAGTACAGCTTCTTTATTATAAAAAAAAAGAAGTATATATAAAATCATCTAGGGACCATTTCTTACCCAAAAGAAGTTGTTTGTACCAGTTTTCTTCCTATAAAGATTAAGGGCCTTGATGATCTGCAGAAGCAATATCTTTCAGTCGAATTAAAATCATCAGGAAATAAAGAAGAAGTGAAGGATATCCCTTACCAAATTTCTATCATCAAGAGGTACCCCAGGGGCATTGGTTGACAGAGAATCCTTTGTGTTAGATGGAGACAAAGAGAACTTAAGTACATCTCCAAGGCTTATAACCTAAAGGTAACAAAAGGGTCAGAATTTTACAGGCATAAAATTTTGTCCATCAACTTTCACTTAAATTTTACATGTTTTCATGGCTTAAACAAAATTACATGAGGAAAAGTAAGAAGTTACACTTTTTAAACAAACATTTAATTCAAACGAATTTATTTTTTGTTTACCAATTCTCCCCAAAACTTAAGCTATTAGGAGGTGAACTATATTCTACCACTTCTCCCCTCTGTCGGTAAATATTAATATATGTATTAGCTGCTTTACAACTCATATATTAATATACACCAATTTACAATCCATTTGCACACACCTACAGACACGGTATTCAAACAACTTACATGAAAGAGGGATGCCAAATCATGATACCCATCTTCCCTTTTGTTAGTTATTCTCAGGAAAACATTAATCTGCATCCATCAAAAAGAAAATATGACAAATTTTCTACACCAACAGATATATGTCTACTAAAATTTGCCAAAATCCATTTGTGAGAAAGTCAAACTAGTAGCTGTAGAATGAGTACCTTGCAAGGTGAGAACAGAGTGAGCCTTGAAAGAGGCGCTTCCTTGTCCATTTCATCGGCCCACTTGTTTATTCTCTCATCAGGATCATATACTATCTGCAATCCAAAAAACCAACAATTAGACATGGAAATAAACTCACATAACGAAAAAAGGACTCAACTTTTTGAGTTTGAAGAGTCAACCTCCACTTGTCTTTTGGCAGAAACCACGAATTTTAGAAACTGGGTTTTTGCGAATCTAGGCTTAGAGCCGAAGGAACAGGACCCATGTGAGCTAAAGGACGATAGACTAGCTTTTCTGAAGGAATTTTGAGGAAGATTGAAGACGTTGTTGTGGCAAAGAATGTGAGAGGAAGCCATAGTTCTCCACTTACAATGTACAGAAGCTGGCTTTTCCACCAAAAAAGGACTATCGAGAAGCTGGTTTTTCAACCAAAAAAAAAGCTAGAAAAGCTGGTCAAAGTTGTAGTGCAGGGAATAGAAGTGGGAGCTAATAAACTATGAAGAAAGTACTAAAGATTGAAAATGATAACTCACTACCTAAGAAAGAAATTAAAAAAAAAAAAAAAGATTAGATTGGTCCAAGATTTTGTACTCTCACGTGTCCTGTCCAACCACGGTAGTTGGTTTTTGGTGGGAGGGTAGCATGGACTGAGAGGAAAATGCTTATGCATTGACTGTCGAAAGAAGCCCAACTAAAGAAATCCCATGTTTATTGCATAGACACAAATACGGGCCGTAACTGCCCAGAGCACAAAGCCTAATAAATTTGGACAAAATTATACAGGCCCGTTTGAGTGAGTGAGTTTTTAAAACCATCCTCTTCAATTTTTTCTTTTTATAACTCTCTTTTTTTATTATTTAAAATACTAATTAACATTTAGGGCATGTTAGTTTGCTTGTATTGTGTTGTATTAGGTAAGGTGCGTCGTATTAAATATGTGGATATCTTAATATGGTGTTTGGTATATTGTTAAATTGTATTGTATTGTATTATTTTTAAAAGTTTATATTATAAAAAAAAGATAAAAATTATGAAGACTTGTCAACGATGTCGGGCGACTATTCGAACTTGTCATCAGGGTCGGGCCGGCGAGTTGGACTCGTTATCAGGGTCGGGCTAACGATCTAGACTTGCTATCAAGGTCAGGTCAGGAAGCCAAACTAGTTGGCAAGATTGGGCCAGCGAGTCGGACTCGCTGTCAAGTTCAAGCCAAACTAGTAATACTTTCTGATTTTTTTTTCCTTTTATAAAACCACTCTAGAATCTCCAATTCGATTCACTTTTGTTCTCTACTGTTTAGAAATCAAGATAGCCTCACCATGGTTGTAGTATCCATTGATTCGATGCAAGGCTGTAATGGTGTTTTTATCTTCTCGGAGATCCTAATCCCGGAAGCCTGTTGCTGCTGCTAAGAGTCCCTCTTGAGGAATTGGAGATTGATACATTCTCAGTTGTGCTGGTCTACAATGCTTTATCCAATTCTAGATCTCCCTTGAATTATTCGTCCCTTTTTTTTTTTTTTTTTGTGTTTCCAAAGAGCTTGTAATGACATAGCTCATGGGCTAGTTGGTATGCACTTGGGCAAGAGAAGAAATCGTATGGTTGGATAGAAAAAGCCTCTCAACTAGTAGATTCTCTTGTACTTAAAGATATTTGTTAGTTAATAACAGAATTGTTGATTTCTATACTAAAAACAGACAAAGAACATAACACTTTTTGCGTTGTGAGTTAAGTGAAACCAAATCACAGAGCATGACACAATGAGAAATGCTGTAGCTAAATATTTGTCTGTTTTCTTGAACAAAGATTACTTTAGAAGGAAAATCCTCAAACTTAAAACTCCATTTCATCAACCGATGATGTCGATGAACTTATAAAAGTCATTCTTAAATATTAGTTTAAGATCCTACTTCAAAGCAAGGTAATTTCATGCCCTAAGATCAAAAGCCCTCTCTCTAAGAATTCTTCTAACAAAAGCCATCCGAAGTGCACCACGAGTAGAGTTCAAGATCGTCACCTATTGAGGCTTCTCTACTATGAGAGTCAAAGCATCAATTTGTTCCTCCAAAGAAACGCCCATTTCTTGCAACTCAATGGCAATGTCAGACCGATCTTCATTCCCCTGGACAAGACGATCAGTCAACAATCTCATCTGTTCGAATGACTGCTGAAACATTGTTTGACATGATGATGCAACCTCAGCTATTCCAACATTCAAAGAATATGATCTTTTCCTCCTCTTATGGCTTGATGAAGAGGAGGTTTGATTCACTGATTTTGATGACTCATCCGCAAACTCATCATTCTCCTCTTCATTGACATTTTGAACTATCTCATTTGGTGTTTCTGCTGCATTTCCAGTTGCTCTGTCGTTCCCAAATATGAGAGCTAATCTCTCATAAAGTGGAAAAAGTTTGTTCCTCCAACCTTTAGCATCCCTGTTTTGCTGCAAAAAATAATACATAAGTAAAAATTACAAACATACACAGAGTTAAGCATACAAATAAAACAACAAATCCACACTTCTTGATATCATTTTATACCTGAACATATACTTGATCGCTTTTAACTTCTACAAACTTCTTGATGTCATTCCATGAAAATTCACTTCTACTTAACATGTCATAAACTATACCATATTGTCTTTTTAAGATTCTAATCCTATTCTCAATGTGTGGAGTAGCTTTCAATTCAGAGTAAGGACATAAATTGTTCAATGCCTTTTCTATGTCATTCGATGTACCGAATTTAAATGTGCCGGTATCACAATGACAACCTTTTGCAACAAAGTCCTCAAGTACAATTAAGAGAGCTTCTTCTTCGGCTTTTGTCCATGATCTTCTGGATGTTTTTTTTCCCAATATTTTCATTACCCTGCTGCCACTTCCATAGTCCATTTCTAACATAAAAAGAAATAAATTTAGTCATATACGGATTGCAATGATTGACTGAACAATGATAAACGCATTGTACACTTTTTTGATACATGTCATAATAATATGCCACACAGCCATAGGAACAAATTGAAAAACCTAAACAATAATGCAACGCTCAAGGATTAGAAGAAACAAAAACAGGCTCAGTTACTAGGAGCATTAGAAAAATTTACCTCAAATTTCTCTTGAAGGTAACGTATTATGGAATCAGCTAGCTTGTGAAATTCACCTTCCTGCAGCAAAGAAGTATTTGCAATAAAGATTGGTTAAATATTTTGCATAGTTCTTCTGTTGGCACTCTTCCAAAAAATCTGTTATGATTATGATGCTTTGGTTGTTAACTCTATATTTTCCCAAGTGATGGGTCCAATATTTTCTTTCTATCTGGTGTCAGCATGAGGATTTTCTCTCTTTTACCAGTGAAAAGTATCTATTCCTAAGTCAGAATCAGTAACTAACCAAATTTTTAGCACAGTAAGAAAATGGATTTGAGAAGCGAATAAATAGAAATATGAGAAAGGGATAAATAACCTAAGGAGAACAATGTATCCCATAGCTCACATCAAGAACAAATGTTCAGAAAAACAAGAAAAATCAAGTTCTTTTTTTACATCTAAAACAACCCAAATCCATGTTCTATCCATATTCAACCAAAAAAAAAAAGAATGGAAAAAAGATACATTAAAGTTACGTTCTTGTGACATTCTATCCAGTTGATGAATCTTATGCTCAGCTGAATGTTTTTTTGTTCAGATTAACGGAAGAACCAACTGGGTTTTTTTTCTAATTAATAGGTAAATCAGGCAACTTTAACAACCATTTTTCTATGGCTTCAAAGTAGACAAAATACCTGGTTTCTCTCTTATGAATAGAAACTTTAATGAGAATGCTGAGAATAACCACGATGGAATCAATAACCAAACCAAAACTAAAAACATGATATTGCTGTAATAGAATAATATTATAATATCTCACATTAATCAAAACTAAAATCAATTTTCAAAACAAAACCAAATTCACATATTACAAACTAAACACAATTCCCAAACTAGTCATTTCCCTCATCAAAACATAATATCTCGTATCCTATGGAGAAAGACTAACGACCTCTGCATTGTCTCTGTTTAGTATACATTTGCATCGCCAAATTATTCCTCCCCTCGGTCCGTTCATTTGAAGCCTCTACTAAACCAATAAATTCTATCTCTTGGGTCTCTTCATTTTCTTGGTTTTGTTGGGCCCTTTGCCTTCTCACAATAGCTTGCAATCTATCAAATTCGTCCTTCGCCGGATCCCTTAACATTTCTCTTCTAATAAGATTGTGCAACAGGCAACATGCTGTTATTATCCGACATTGAGTCTTCAATGGAAAGAATAATGGATTCCTCAAAATTGACTATCGAACTTTAAGAACGCCAAAACATCTCTCTATAACATTCCCAGCATATGCATGCTTCTTGTTAAAAAACTCCTTATGGTTGCGGGAACAGACTCATTGTTCCATTGTTGCAAATGATAAGTAGTTCCTCTATAGGGGCTAAAAAACCTTCACCATTAGTATATCCACCATCCACATGATAATATTGCCCTGTAAGGTACAAGGTAACAAACACTTAGTATGGTGTTTATGTCCAAATCTTAACAAGTCCTAAATAACAAAATATAGAACCACCTGTAGGAACCTTCAATCCATTTGGCCTACTAATTGCATCACGGAGTACACTAGAATCAGAGGCGGAAACTTCCCAGCCCAGTAAAACAAATATAAACTTCATATCATGTGAGCAAACTCCTAGAACGTTTGTTGCAACTCCACACTTTCTTGTTCCATACCTAGGCTTGTCATGTCCACGTAATCAAACAGGAATATATGTCCCATCTAATGCGCCCAAGCAATTCAATCTATGCACAAAAGAACACGATGTCTTAGCAAGTGAAACTATACAATTAGACATCAAATCATGTGCGTACCTTAAACCACTTCCATCTATCATCGGTGCAATTAGCAGGCATAGGATCAGGTACACTCAACTGTCTGTCTTGTAACCTTAAAACACCATTCACCTACTTATAGTTTCTCCCGAACTCTTAAACCTACTATGAATAGTACGATTCTTTACATGATGGGACAGAGTGTGCAAGAACATCCATACTTGCTCCTCCAAAGTCACTTGGCCATCCTTCTTTATCCTTTCATTGGTATGAAGCATTTCACACAATATACCAAACGTTCTCCTGTTCATTCTAAGTTGACTCACACATTCTATATCTCTACCACGTATTAGGCTATTCAAGTATTACAATCTACTCTCACGTCTTACAAATGTACGATCTTTGAGCATATATCTCTTAGTGTGTTTCTCTACCAAGTCATAAAACATCAATAGAGTCACCATACTCATGCTCAATAGTTGTAAATGCCATAATCTCATCATAAGGTATGTCATAATCTCCCTTTTCTCCATATCTACTCATGAAATGAAGAACAAAATCGTCAAACAAGAAGCCATGTTTATACCAAACTCTGTGGACAATTTTCAAATTAAACATACTAATTACATGTTAGCTCTGACATGTCAATCTAGCTATACAACATATAATATGGTGGAGCAGCCTAAATAGCAACGATTTCAATGATTTTCAATGATTTTCATGTTTAAGCGGCAGGACAACATAAAATAAGTCAGGAGTGTGGTGACATTAAAAAGAATTTCCATGATTTTCTTGTTTAAGCTGCAGGCCAATTTATTTGCATGATTTTGGTTTTATTTCAAAGTTTTTTTCTTCGACATAGCATATCATATATGAATGTAAATGAATCAATATCATATTATTTTGTGTGTGTGCTAACCCTTTTTTTCCACAAGCCAAAAAACAAGCCTCTGCTTCATCACTCTTCTTCATTAATCTAAGACCCAAATGGCTAAAAGAAAGAAAGAAAGACTCGGACAAGTTGAAATCTGGAGGAGGATTTTTGCCACTAGGGAAATGGCTCCCATTCTCCATTTTGCTGTATTTAAGAAAGCCCAATAAAGGGTTCTTCCCAAAAATCTGATTCCATGGCCTAATCAGATTCAATAATCAAGAATCAAGAATTCTATCATGATTCCATCAAACAACAATCGAACCAAAATACCGACAGATCGACAGGGCAAATAAATCGAACCTTAGCCATTTCCACAAAGGCAATAAATGATGAGATCATGGATAAAATCCCCTGAATTAAACAACAACCAACACGACCATTTCAACAATTCAAAGACCAAAATCCAAAAAGAAAAGCCATCAAATACTAACAATACTCAAAATAAAAACCTAAATCAAGCTCTATCCCAAAAAAATAATAATAATAAAGCTCATGTTGTGTTTTGTGCCCTATAAGCTATAACATTAGACATATTGTTAATAAAAAATAAATTGTCATTTATAATTATTATGGTTGCTTATATGTATTATAAATACTTTTATAAACATTAAGAGAATTCCATGATTATTTATGTGACTATAAATTTAGCATACAAGTGTTATATGCTTAGGAATAAAATTTATAGATAATAATCTAAATAGTCTGTAATAATTTATTAAAGTTTAGGATCTTTGATTAAATATTACAAGTACTGTCCAATCTTATTTAGATTGAAATAGTCTTATCTGAGCTATTAATGTAGAGACATTAGATTGGAGGTATTTTATATAATGAGATTATATAGGATTGGACCAGATAAATTATGAATATCTAATAATCATTCCTTACAAATAGAGTATTCAAATTTATCACTATGATGATCATATATTTGACAGTCTTAATCATGAGTATTTATTAGACTTCTATTTATGACATTATGTTTTTTTTTACTTACATGATAAGATTTCCCTAAACAAAGATCATAACTTAGCATTTTGAAAATATAATGTAAAAATGGCTAGGAATAATATTATACAGATATGGAATCTATTCCTTCCTTATGGAAGTTAGAAAAATAGTTCTCTTGAGTGATGATTCGAGGTTTGAACACAGTAGAATGCTCATTTATAATAAGATTATGAATTAACTGTTTATTAGATAATTATTGAAACTCAAGAATAAAGAAATAAAAGAGAGGTAAACGAAAATTGAACCTAGCTCTTATTATGAACTATTTATGGAGGTCTGGCTTATATGTTATGATTATATCAATGGACTACTTGCTAATTTTCTTTGAGTAATTTCATTATAATTTCAAAAGTTCAGTTTCAGTTTTTTAGTGGAGTAACACTGAACTAATAAATTTGGCATATTAATTAAAGAGTTTAATTAATTGTCAAAATTTATTGGAGCTTGAGTTATAGGTCCATAGGTCTCTAATGCCACCTTTATAACATTATATTAGATTTTATGTATAGAATAAATTATTCATATTTGTTTGAAATTATTGAATTCTGAATTAATTATTTCACACTTAAGATATTAATGTGATATAGAAAAATGTTCTCTGTGACACATAATATAATATGATAAATGTTGTCATATTTAACTGAGTATTACTTAATTAATTAATTGTTTATATTTAAAATCTATTCTTAAATAAAAGTAATTTATTTTTAAATTTAAATATATATATATAAAGATTTAATTATATTATATATATAATATACGTATATACACGCTAAATGTTGTTAACATTTTTTTTTTATGTATTACATATGATAATATAATAATAATAATAATAATAATAGATTCACGTTGATGTGAATCGGTTTTTGAATTTTGATTTCATATATATATATATATATATATAAATCGTATTGTTTTACGAAGTTGTTTACTTTTTCGTAAATGATACATATACATACACACACACGTTTATTTATAGAATCACAAAAGTGATTCATTTTTTTAAAAAAAAGAAAAATAAGAAAAATAGAGTATATCTCTTCCTATATATTTGATATGGTGGTTATTTTAAATTTAAAATATATCAAAATTAATTAAAAATAACTAATTGTTCAGATATAAAAAAGATAGAGATAACTAGTTATCTCATCAATCAATCTTTCATGTAACTTTTACAGAATACTCAAAGAGAAAAACTGAGAGTTTCTTCTCTAAAAAAAATGTATTTTATCTCATATATTGAATACATAGCAAATCTAAAAAAAGTGTGAGGTGAATTCATTCTTGTAGTTTGACGCCCACTTATTTCTTCAATAGTGTGGAGGCCTAGCTTGGAAGATCGTAGTGTTAAAGAGAAAAGCTAGAATATCCTGATAGGTTTTCAAATGTTTTGTAAAAAATTCTCAAAGCTTTCTATTATTAATTAAAATTATATAACTATTTCCGATGAACAAAGTTTGTAGAAAATTTTTATATTATATATATATATATATATATATATAAGATAGAGATAACAGTTATCTCATCAATTAATCTTTCAGCTAACTTTTATAGAATAATCGAGACATTTATCCATTCTTCATCCTTGAATCCTCAAGCTGTATCTTTCTTCATGTAATATCCATATTCAAGTCTTCAATCCCGTATGAATCGAATACTTCAAATTTCCGGTCATATCCAAATTTAATGTTTCTCAGAATCGTCCCAAAAATAAAATTAAAACTGCACCAAAAAAAATTGCACATTTTCTGGACACTTGGTAGCTCTCGGTCAGCAGGCCGATCTAGGTGATCGGCCTGCCGATCATGAAGGTTCGGCCTGCCGAACTGAAAATTCGGCCTGCCGACAGAGCACCCAAATTTCTGCCCCACAGTTGGCCTGTCGGACCACACGTCCGGCCTGCCGATCTGTGACCTTCGGCCTGCCGAACTGTGACAGTCCGGCATGCCGACCGAGCAAGAAAAATATTCCAGAAAATACAACTTTAATGCAATTCATCAATTTTATTTTTAACAATTCAAAAGTATAAAATTAGAGACTCAGGAAATACCTGGAGGTGCCATCATCAATCTTCTAGATCCGTCTTCTCCGAATAATTATTTAATTACAAAATTGTTACAAATTAAAAATTAAATAACAATTCCTAGACGGAGATGATAGTTCGCCATCTAATTACATGAAAAACCTAGATACATATTCTAACCTCTAAGGAACCATAACCGGTATAATTTAATTAATTAATAATAATTAAACAATGATTTAATCAACCATAATTAATAAACATTCACCACATAATCCACGACAACATATATATTATATAGAAACCTAGAGTGCCATCTCTCTATAAAATTTAATTCAAGCATAGGAGAGATTAAGATCACAAAATTTATGCATATAACATGATCACAAACTTGTAAATTTATGTAAAAAAAACATGTCTCTGATACCAATGTTGGAAACAAAGTGCGCAGCGGAATTTTAAAAATTTTTCATCAGAGTAATTTCCAAAACACAAGTTTGACATGTTATATGTATAAATTAGACAGATCTTACTAACCTTAGTGTGCCAAAGAACCTCCGCAACCTGTGTAGAGAAGTAACGTTCCAGAAGAGCCTCAACCAACTGGTCTTCTTTGCTATTCTCTATCCACAACCGGAGTGAGTGTGGGCTCACACATACAGCTCTTCCACCGGTGACTCTCCTTCCAACCAATAGAGAGAACCCAAAGCTAGTGTTCGTGATTTGTGAACAAAAGCTCTCAGGGAGTTTTCAGATGCTCACTAGAAGAGTATCACTCTTAATCTCTCAAATTGATCTGAGTAAATCATGAGACTCACTCCCTTTTTATAGCTATTGGTCCTAGGGTCAGTCCATATCAGATTAGGTCTCAAAAACTCGAAACAGAATCAAGTTCGGATCAATATCTGATAAGATCCGCGTGAAAATGCGTAATCTTATCTCTCGCTGATCGGTAGGCCGAACAGCCCCCATCGGTAGGCCGAACACAGTCATCCGACAGGCCGAACTCCCGAGAAAAAATCTCCGCGAATCTTTTATTTTTCACCCGAGATTCTAAAGGATAAAGTCTCAGTTTTGATTCAAATAACCCAATAGAGAAGTTATCTGATCAAAACAAACTTTATCAAGATAATCTCTAAGAAAATAAATCAATTCACAATAATTCTACAAGTTTATCTTGTTCTAATTTGTCCAAAATTAAAACAACCGATAAACAGACAAGAATTATCTGATCGCAATAATTCAACAAGTTTATCTTGAACTAATTTCTTACAAAAATTAATTCAACTGATAAACAGACATGAATTATTTGATTCTTACAAATTTTAAACCAATCTGATAAACCCGACATAAGTCACCAATTATTGGAAAAGCACGCCGTGTCGTTACAGGACTTTGTGAGCTAGCAAAGGGGACCAAAATGGACCTATAAAGTTCAAGCTCATGATAATTATGAAACCCAATATCCCAGATATACATTTCACAATTATCAACTCCAACGCTACTCCACTAAAAGCTTGGAGCTGCACTCTCGAACTTTATAGAATTACGAAGCTCGTGTAGCTAAGTCTCCATGACATATCATAGTGTATCATATCCCCATATGATCATCCATAATCGGCTTAAGGACAAGTTCTGTCTTACCTTCCTGATTATTTTTATCTTACGTTCCATTGTCTCACCATTAGAAAACTTACCATCCAAAGATAGTATACCATTCGGTTACACCTATGTATCCAAATGGTTGAGCGCTCCAGTTTTTCAATTACAGGACAACGCATATAAGAGGATATCATTACTCCTAAAGAGGAGCTATAGATTCCATATCTATGAATAACAAGTCTACGCTATCAAGAGTCATGCCTCCAACGTACCGGTATGCATACCATTATTGAGATGTGGGTGTCACCCTTTGGCACATCAAAAGACACAAGTCGAGACAACGGGCCCACTATTCATCTCAGGATTAAGATACAATACAAATGACTGTCTAAAGTGAATCGATTTGCCGAGACAAAATTATTAATCCAAATCAATTCACTTTATGTCCCGATCCAACACATCGTCATCTATGACAACGTGCCAATGTTTCTATTTACGGAGTCCAACTCCGATGGCCAAGACAAACCATCTCCCAAAAGGGATATAGACAACATAACAATCTTTACATGAATAAAGCGCCCAACTTTATTCCCTCGATTGCGGATCATATGTTTTAGACCGTCACCTTAAGAATCGTGTCTTTCGCATAATCAGTCCATCATATGCCCAATTCTTAAGGTTCAAACTGACAGTCTCAGGCTCCTGTTTGCTTATCATACATTTAACAAATATGAACGTAAAGAGGACAAGATTTGGTATATATAAAAGAATAAATTCTTTATTGATAAAAATGTCTCCAAAAACGTATTACATTTTTACTCCTTAGGGCATACATGTCTAACAATCTCCCACTTACACTAAGTGAGTAAATACAGCAAATTTCGCATCCCCATAGCTTCCACATGCCTCTCGAAGACTCTCCCAGTAAGTGTCTTCATAAATGGATCAGCTAAATTGTCCTCTGACATGATCTTGCACACCGTGACATGCCCGCCCTCGATGAAGTCCTTTATCACATGATACTTCTGATTAATATGCTTACTCTTCTTGTAAAATCTTGGTTCCTTAGCATTAGCTACCGCCGCACTGTTATCATAGTACAGTGATACCACTTTATCCATACCAGGAACTACCTCAAGATCCCCAAGGAACTTGCGGAGCCACACTGCTTCTTTCAAAGCATCACTAGCCGCCACATACTCGGCCTCCATCGTTGAATCCGAAGTGCAATCTTGCTTTGCACTTCTCCAACTGATGGCACTGCCACCCAGAGTAAACACAAACCCCGAAGTCGATTTCCTAGAATCCAGACAGGATTGAAAATCCGAATCAGTGTATCCTAAAGGAGTTAAATCCTCACCCGAATACACAAGCATATACCCTCGAGTCCTTCTCAGGTACTTGAAAATATGCTTTACCGCAACCCAATGGTTCGGTCCTGGATCCGCCTGAAATCGACTTACAATTTCGACCGCATAGCTAATATCCGGTCGTGTGCAAAGCATGGCATACATGAGACTACCCACTGCCGAAGCATAAGGCACCTTCTTCATGTATTCTCTTTCTTCATAAGACTTTGGAGAGTCTTTCTTAGAAAGAGTAATTCTAGACCTAGATGGTTGCCCACCTTTCTTGGAATCCTACATTGCAAACCTCCTGAGAATTTTATCTATGTAGCCGGCCTGGGACATAGCTATCACTTTGTTCTTCCTATCCCGAAAGATCTGGATACGCAGAACAAAATTAGCCTTACCCAAGTCCTTTATGTCAAACTACTTGGTCAACCATAATTTGATCGATGACAACGCCCCAATGTTATTGCCAATTAGTAGAATGCCATCTACATAGAGTAGTAGAAAAACCACATTCTCATCCTTAATGTGTTTGTAAACACATGGCTCATCCATATTTTGTGAGAACCCATGAGTTTGGATCATTTGATCAAATCTTATGTTCCAAGAACGAGAAGCCTGCTTAAGTCCATAAATAGACTTTAGCAGCTTACAAACCTTACCCTCTTGACCCGCGACCTTGAACCCGTCTGGTTGTTCCATATAAATGGACTCATCAAGATAGCCATTCAGAAAAGCCGTCTTGACATCCATCTACCAAATCTCATAGTCGAGAGCGGCAGCTATGGACAAGAGAATCCGAATGGACTTAAGCATGGCTACAGGCGAAAAGGTTTCCTCATAATCGATTCCTTCCTTTTGCGTATAACCCTTAGCTACCAATCTAGCCTTAAAGGTTTTAACCTTTCCATCCACTCCTCTTTTCCTCTTGTAGATCCACTTACACCCTATGGGTTTTACCCCTTCGGGAAGATCCACAAGCTCCTAGACCCGATTAGTCTCCATAGACTTCATCTCTATGTTCATGGCCTCTGTCCAGAGTCTTGAATCAACATCCTCCATGGCTTCTGTGTAAGTATAAGGATCCCTGTCATGTTCATCCGGTTCAGCCAAGAAGACCTCCCCATTGAACATATACCTCTCAGGTTGACGCCCGATCCTCCCACTACGCCGAAGCCCCTGAGGTTGTTGTTCAGGTTTGTTTGGTTTTTCTACACCGATCGGAATGGTTTCGTTCGGAACCTGTGGAGTGAACGAATCACCCCTTAACTCCTCAAGCACCACTTTGCTTCGAGGTTTAAAGTCGTCCATGTAACTCTCCTCAAGGAAAGTTGCATTAGTTGAAACCACTAACTTTATTTTCCTTTGGTTTATAAAAATAACCCCCTTTAGTCCCTTTTGGATATCCTACAAACACTTAAACTTCCGAACATGCTTCCAACTTATTCGGATCCTTAAACAGGACATGAGCCAGACATCCCCATATGCGAATATGGTTTAAGGATGTCTTCCGTCTTGTCCACAACTCGTGAGGAGTTTTAGGGACCGATTTTGAAGGCACATTGTTCAAAAGATAACATGCGGTTTGTAGTGCATATCCCCAAAAGGATAAAAGCAATGATGAATAACTCATCATGGACCTAATCATGTCCAACAAAGTCCTATTCCTTCTCTCCGCTACGCCATTCTGCTGCGGAGTGCCCGGCGCAGTCAAATGGGATAAAATCTCATTCTCTAACAAGTGTCCCAAGAACTCATCAGAAAGGTATTCCCTACCTCGATCAGATCGAAGTGCCTTTATGGGTCTACCCAATTGCTTTTCCACTTAAGCCCGAAACTCCCTGAACTTATCATAAGTTTCACTTCTCGTGGTACATCAGGTACACATACCCATATCTTGAGTAATCGTCAATAAAAGTGACGAAATAGCTCATACCCTCCTCGTGCCCGGATGTTCATCGGCCCGCAAACCTCACTATGCACAAGTTCTAGAACCCCTTCGGCCCTATTGCCCTTAGACCCGTATGGTCTTTTGGTTATTTTACCATCCAAACAAGATTCACATTGAGGTATAGAGTCCACCTTTAAGTTACTTAAAGGTCCATCCCTTACCAACCTTTGAATCCTATTCAGGTTAATATGGCCAAGGCGCAAATGCCAAAGATAAGTCTTATTAGAGTGAGAAGTTTTAAGTCTTTTTGAGTCATTATCATTTATCTCAGCATTAAGCAATAAGTTCATCTTAGGTTTGATAAAATATAGATTATTTTGCATCCATCCAGAACAGATAAAAGATTTGTTTTTACGAATCACCACTTTTTCATTAAAAGATACCACGTAGGAGTCTTTAAATAAAGAAGATATAGAAATTAAATTCCTTTTAAATTTAGGAACATAAAAACAATCTCGCAAAATTAAATTCCTATAATTATCAAAATAAAGATGGACATCTCCCACTGCTTCCGCTGAGACCAAGGATCCATCGCCCATCCGAAGCGTTAAGTCTTCACGTAGTAGACTTCTCGTTTCTTTGAATCCCTGCAGAGAAACACAAACATGATTAGTTGCACTGGAATCTATGACCCAGATGTCACTGGATTCCTCAACCAAACAAGTTTCTAAATATAGAAGATCACACCTACCTCCCTTGGAAAGGAAGTCCTTGTAATGCTTCTTTATATGCCCAACCTTACCACAGAAGAAGCACTTAAGCTTCTTTGGGTTCTTCTTCTTCTTGCTCTTGGTAGCAGTAGGAATAGAAGACTTCCCGTTCTTGGCCCGTTGCTTCTTTCCATTCCCTAGAGTTAGGATTGAAACCAGAAGTAGCTACCATGTTGGCCTCACCACCAGCAGGAGACTCCCTGATCAGCAGTTCAAACTCCTGTAACTGTTTCATCAGTTCTGTCAAGGTCATATCCCGTCTATTACTTAAATTAAAAGTAGCTCTAAACAGAATAAATTCCTTAGACCATAGTCATCTAAGTTTCAGCATCGATGTTGGCTCCATTGGTTTGAGCCTCAGCGAGGTAACCCATGACCAACATCATGTGCTCCTTTATAGATGTCCCCGGTCTCTGTCTACAGTTTAAGAGTTTTTGAAGCGCCCCTTGCCGCTTTATTATGGCATGGCCTCCAAACATGTCCTCAAGATTATCCAAGATCTGCTTCGTAGTCTCATAATCCTGATGTTTGAGCCTGCAGCATGTTGTTCATGCTAGCCATAACATAGCAGCGGGCCTGATCATTAGCATCTTTCCAGCGATCGTACGCTTGAAATTGCTCATTACTTGAGTCTCCTGTAGGCTCGGAAGGACAAGGGGTTGTCAGTACATATTTCAGTTTCTCAAAGGATAGGACGATGTCCAGGTTCCATTTCCAATCGTTATAATTCTCACCGGTTAATTGGTTTTTGTCAAGTATCGATGATAAAGCGTTTTTAGACATTTTCAATCTACAATAAAGAATCACATACCAAACATAAGCAAACATATAATAATAATTTAGTAAGATAACACAATCATGTAAAACATTCAAATGTGTTTATGTGTCAAAACCTTGAAAATATCACAACCTTACAACGATAATTCCCAACTCAGAATTCAACAAGCTCCTAGGGGAGTCATGTGAAATTCAATCAGGAACACGGATCCCCTCTTGATTAATATATGCCATCCAGGACCCGTATGTTCCAGCATATACTAATAATCATTTTTTTGGCCATTAATTTTATTAACAGAGCTCCTAGGGGGGGTTAATAATAAAATTAACGTGAGTGTGTAACCACAGTTTCAATATTTTATCCATGATTTATAATCACCATCCAGGGGTGTGCAACCATAAATCATACTAAAATGCCTTATCCCTTCAAAGATCCAATCTAGTACATGATAGAAATCTCTTCCTAGGGGTCGGGACCACCATGTTTTTCCTATGGACCAGCGATGGAGGCCTTAGGTCCTCTCATCGAAAACCTTCTCCCACTCAATCTTTTGAAGTCAAGGTTTTATTTTAAAATCATGCATGAACAATTTTAATATGAGCGGCACTCCCTATCCTATATGACATGTTATCAATATACATGGCAAATCATATTATAATGCAGACAAGCAAAGCAATCAAGCAAAGCTACAAGCAAAATAATAATAACCGTAACTATTATGGTTCCACCCTAGAGAATAGAAAACTAAGATTACAAGAGAATAATTGAGACATTTATCGATTCTTCATCCTTGAATCCTCAAGCTGTATCATTCTTCATGTAATATCCATCTTCAAGTCTTCAATCCCGTATGAATCGTTCATATTTCCGGTCATATCCAAATTTAATGTTTCTCATAATCGTCCCAAAAATAAAATTAAAACTGCACCAGAAAAAATTGCACCTTTTCTGGACACTTGGCTAGCTCTCGGTCAGTAGGGCGATTTGAAAATTCGACCTGCAGGCAGAGCATCCTAAATTTCTGCCCCACTATCGGCCTGCCGGACCACACGTTGGCCTGCCGATCTGTGACCTTTGGCCTGCCGAACTGTGACGTCCGGCATGCCGACCGAGCAGGAAAAATATTCCAGAAGATACAACTTTAATGCAATTCATCAATTTTATTTTTAACAATTCAAAAACATAAAATTAGAGACTCAGGAAATACCTGGAGGCGCCATCATCAATCTTCTAGATCCGTCTTCTCGAATAATTATTTAATTACAAAATTCTTACAAATTAAAAATTAAATAACAATTCCTAGACGGAGATGATAGTCCGCCATCTAATTATATGAAAAATCTAGATACACATTCTAACCTCTAAGGAACCATAACCGATATAATTTAATTAATTAATAAATAATTAAACAATGATTTAATCAACCATAATTAATAAACATTCACCACATAATCCATGACAACATATATATTATATAGAAACCTAGAGTGCCATCTCTCTATAAAATTCAATTCAAGCATAGGAGAGATTAAGATCACAAAATTTATGCATATAACATGATTACAAACTCGTAAATTTATGTAAAAAAAAAAACATGTCTCTGATACCAATTGTTGGAAATAAAGTGCGCAGCGGATTTTAAAAATTTTTCATCAGAGTAATTTTCAAAACACAAGTTTGACATGTTATATGTATAAATTAGACAGATCTTACTAACCTTAGTATGCCAAAGAACCTCCGCAACCTATGTAGAGAAGTAACGTTCCTAGAAGAGCCTCAACCAACTGGTCTTCTTTGCTATTCTCTATCCACAACCGGAGTGAGTGTGGGCTCACACGTACAGCTCTTCCACCAGGTGACTCTCCTTCCAACCAATAGAGAGAACCCAAAGCTAGTGTTCGTGATTTGTGAACAAAAGCTCTCAGGGAGTTTTCAGATGCTCACTAGAAGAGTATCACTCTTAATCTCTCAAATTGATCTGAGTAAATCATGAGACTCACTCCCTTTTTATAGCTATTAGTCCTAGGGTCAGTCCATATCAGATTAGGTCTTAAAAACTCGAATAGAATCAAGTTCGAATCAATATCTGATAAGATCTGCGTGAAAACGTGTAATCTTATCTCTCGCTGATCGGCAGGCCGAACAGCCCCCATCGGCAGGCCGAACTCCTGAGAAAAAATCTCTACGAAATCTTTAATTTTCCACCCTGAGATTCTAAAGGATAAAGTCTCAGTTTTGATTCAAATAACCCAATAGAGAAGTTATCTGATCAAAACAAACTTTATCAAGATAATCTCTAAGAAAATAAATCAATTCACAATAATTCTACAAGTTTATCTTGTTCTAATTTGTCCAAAATTAAAACAACCAATAAACAGACAAGAATTATCTGATTCGCAATAATTCAACAAGTTTATCTTGAACTAATTTCTTATAAAATTAATTCAACCGATAAACAGACATGAATTATTTGATTCTTACAAATTTTAAACCAATCTGATAAACCCGACATAAGTCACCAATTATTGGAAAAGCACGCCGTGTCGTTACAGGACTTTGTGAGCTAGCAAAGGGGACCAAAATGGACCTATAAAGTTCAAGCTCATGATAATTATGAAACCCAATATCCCAGATATACATTTCACAATTATCAACTCCAACGCTACTCCACTAAAAGCTTGGAGCTGCACTCTCGAACTTTATAGAATTACGAAGCTCGTGTAGCTAAGTCTCCATGACATATCATAGTGTATCGTATCCCCATATGATCATCCATAATCGGCTTAAGGACGAAGTTTGTCTTACCTTCCCTGATTATTTTTATCTTACGTTCCATTGTCTCACCATTAGAAAACTTACCATCCAAAGATAGTATAACATTCGGTTACACCTATGTATCCAAATGGTTGAGCGCTCCAGTTTTTCAATTACAGGACAACGCATATAAGAGGATATCATTACTCCTAAAGGGGAGCTATGGATTCCATATCTATGAATAACAAGTCTATGCAATCAAGAGTTATGCCTCCAATGTACCGGTATGTATACCACTATTGAGATGTGGGTGTCACCCTTTGGCACATCAAAAGACACAAGTCGAGACAACGGGCCCTACTATTCATCTCAGGATTAAGATACAATACAAATGACTGTCTAAAGTGAATCGATTTGCCTGAGACAGAATTATTAATCCAAATCAATTCAATTTATGTCCCGATCCAACACATCGTCACCTATGACAACGTGCCAATGATTCTATTCACGGAGTCCAACTCTAATTGTCAAGACAAACCATCTCCCAAAAGGGATATAGACAACATAACAATCTTTACATGAATAAAGCGCCCAACTTTATTCCCTCGATTGCGGATCATATGTTTTAGACCGTCACCTTAAGAATCGTGTCTTCCGCATAATCAGTCCATCATATGCCCAATTCTTAAGGTTCAGACTGACAGTCTCAGACTACTGTTTGCTTATCATACATTCAACAAATATGAACGTAAAGAGGACAAGATTTGGTATATATAAAAGAATAAATTCTTTATTGATAAAATGTCTCCAAAAACGTATTACATTTTTACTCCTTAGGGTATACATCTCTAACAAGAAAGCCTATAAGAAACCACCAAGTCCAAATAATAAGATTGACCTCTTTGCTTTATGAGAAAAGCTCTCTCGATGGGCAAGATAAACATGAAAAAGTAGGGAGTCGAGATGACTAGGTGACTAGGTTTAATGAACTTAAGGAGGCTAGTTTGAATTTAGAAAAGACAACCAAATCTCCTCAGAATTAGGAAACAACACTATACACTACATTTGAGGAGAGTGTCAACCACCCAACTTAGTGAAAGTTGTTGAGATATTTAGGAAAAGAAGTTATTCCCTAATTAATTGAACTTATTTTCTTATAATTAATTTATGTAGATTTTACAACTATTAATAGGGTGAAATCCTTAGAAAAAGGGACTCTAGTATCTCGTCCGTATACTCAATGTTAATAGTGAAATTCTCTCTAAAAGTAGACGTAGCACTCAAGGAGCAAAGCACTATAATTGTTGGCTTTTTTGTTCTTTTTTGCAATTTTGTTCTTGCTATTCATGGGTGTTGCAATTGACATGAGAAATTTTGCAAGACTTTATTGTTGATGAATTTTCACCATCAACAATTGGTGTTAGAGAAAGGGCTAGACTTATTTTGAAACAAACCTTACATACCAAACAATCTCTTGAGATCATCATGGTGACCACACGCACCAATCGCACTGGAGACAGCAGTTCCAACACACAAGGAAATAATCACATTTTGGAGGAGGAGCTAGGACTTTGAGGAGGGGTAGATAGCCCTCGAGAACTACCATTTTGGGAATAGAGAGTGGAATGGATGAGCAGAGTATTTGAGAACATCTCAGCGGCCCTTGATGATATCCAATGAAGAAATGAAAATGCAGTAGGTGATGACCCAATAGACCAAGGGAACAATGCTGATGACCAAAATAATGGTGGCCAACAAGTGAACCTTGAGGAAATTGGAGAGACTACAAGAAACAGGCAAGCTAATTCGACAGGTGCCTGAGAAAGAAGATGAAGAGCAACTCAGGCTCTTAACCAAGAAGTGAATTGGCAGAAGCAGAACACAAGTATTCTGTAATGTCTGAGAAAATTCATCAGTTTAAATATAGAATTAATTTAGATTGAAATAATAAATTTTCTTCGATAAATCGTATTTATATAATTACAATAAAATATGAAATATTTACAAGAAATATTAATGTGCATTATGTATGTGATTTTGTGCAATTTGGAGTATTTTAAATGTGTAAATTTTGTGAGTTTAAATACTCAAAAATTTGTAAAAAACTCTCGAGATGAAATTTATGTCACATTAACTACAATTTTTATGATATAAATTTATGAAGAATAAATTTGCTAATTAAAGTACGAAAATCATGTCATAGTCTAAAATAATGTAAAAATTGTTTGATTGCCAGTTAGTTAGACTGTAAAGATTTTTATGTTTACAATCCAACTGTTGTTGGAATACAGTGTGAAGAGACACATAAAAGTGAACAGTGCACAAAACAATGTAATTATACAGAAATTGTCCAAACATAAATAGATGAAATACTGTGTTGGGATTAGATAATATGGGTAAAAAATAAGTCAATATAATTTTTGACTGTTAAAGCAAATATCTTCTCAATTTTACACTAATAGTATTAGAAAAATAAAGTGTAGTGTAAATTCGTTGTGTAAAAGATTATGAAACCCACCAAAATGCCTCTCAAAAGGTAAAAAATTTGCCACCCCTCGTCTATAATAGGTCCAGCTCTTCATGTTGTTGGGACAAGTTCTTTTTATTTCAAATTAGTCCCCAAACTAAGCCATTTTGCAACTAAAGCCTTAAGTGATAAGCTTAACCAAAGATTGTCATTATTTTGCATGACCCATGAAGAAGAAAACAAGCCATTTTCTCTCTAGCAAAAATTGGCCATAGCACTTCCATTCCTACTTAAATATTTTTCAAAACACAACCTCCAACTAAGCTTTAGATCAAATTCAGGTGTTCTAGTTCAAGATTTGACATTTTTGGAGGGAAAAATCTCAATTTTTACCCATGGGTTTTAGTGATTTTCTTCAAGTTATGGATAGGCTTTTGATGGGTTTTGTCATATTTTTTTTTAAGAAGGGATAACAAGGTTTGGAGTACCACAATGGAGGACTTTAAAACTTGAGAAATCTTATTTAAAACCCTAACCCTGGGCTTGAAAATTTGAGTTTTTTTTTAATGATATTTATATATGTTATGTAATATGATGAGACTATGGCATATACTAAGGACACTATGGCATGGCTATTTAGTGTTTTTAATGTGCAATAATATGACTGGATATTAGAAAATAGGATTTTAAGCTTTAAAAGAAAAAGTTTAACAAGCTTAGTTCAATAGCAAAGTTTCAATAGTTTTTAGAAAACTAAGATTTTGACTAGTTTAAAGATTGATTTATTTTCCATACAAAACACAAGATTTATTGAAAATAGCAAGATAAACGATTTTCGTAAACAAAGTTTTATAAAATTCTAATTAAAACACATTGAAAATTTGAGTTTCAAGTTCGACAGAATTGAAAATTAGCCATCCCATTAAAACATTGGAATTTGAGGAAATTTAAAACACAAAAGTTATAAATCTCGTTGAAACTATTAAAGATTTTGGACGGTTTGTAAAAATTCTGTATGGTTTATGAGTTATAAATTTTACGAGCTTTGATCATGAAAATTTCAAAGATGGTGCTTAAAATAAAACCATTTTGAAATAGAAGGAATTTGGAGGGTACCTTTGAGGGTTTTAATCTTTGTGAAAAATTGAGCCCAACGGTATTAAATGGTCGTTTTTGGTTCTAGGGTTAAAATCATCAAAATTTTCATATTTAGGGTTAAAACCATAAAGTTTAGTTAAAATTAGATCTTTTAATGACTTGTTTTCCTACATAGTGAAGGATAAGGAAGAAAATGCAAGTTTTTGACTAGAATGTGTTCAAAGAGTTTTTCAAGACTCATCACGGGTAAAATTGTCATTTTTAGTGAAAATGGCTGAAACGGATCCTAAAACATCCAAATTAGGAAAACACCCTTCAGTATAAATTTTTCCATAGCCTGTTAGTGTCTGGAAGGCAATATTAGATGAGAACAATAATTTCTATAACGCTCGAGTTACGTAACTTTCAAATAAATCGACTAATAATGAGATTAAGTATTTAACGTTTAAGTTTCGTTATTGACGTATAGTATGGTAATAAGAAGTTACCTAATAATGGGATATTGTTCAAGCAGGACACTTAATCAATTAGCAAGGAAATGAGGAATTATATATGCAGAGGAATCTAAGTAAGTTTTGGACCTCACCTATAGTGTAGATAAAAGGTTTTCCAAAAAAAAATGTCATTAATTCTATTTAATGCATTTGTTATGCACTTATTAAGTTCAATAAAGCATCATGTATGGTAAGTCACCATAATAAAGAACTGGTTATATGATATAACATATAAGATAAGTAAAATAAGTGTCGTACCAATCTCCCGACCCAAGGGGAGATTTAAGTAAAGTACGATCTCAATATTATGATGATCTAACGCGTTTGATATGAAAACTTGGGCCCTAGATCAAGTTAAGGTTTTGAAATGAATAACTAAAGTTCATAAATAAGCACAATTAGATCATGCATATAAATGAAAATTATTTTTGTGGGCTATGTTTGGACTAATTGAGTAATAGCTCACCTAGTTATTTCATGTTATAAGAAACCCAGCCAAAAGGCCTAAATAGAATCTACTGTTAAGTTGGCAATGTCCATTAGGCAACTATAAAGATATGGGTATGGATATCGTTGCAGGGATGATTCTGTTATAATTTAATTATTTTTTATATATAATATTTTGATGGAAACTGCTATGGTTTTTATGGTATTTAATATAAGTTAAATAAGTATCATAAACTCTTTTGGGAACACAAATGTATTTTAAATATGTTAATATAAGTTCAAAGTTTAAAAAAAAAGTTTGCACTTTTTTATAACCTAATTAAAGGCAATCAAGTTTAAAAGAACATTAAGTAATGGTCTGACACCCAAGATCCTCCCTTTATATCTGAGATCATGAGTGTGCCCTTTGTTTATGCATGAGACCTATACAACACAGTGTGTGGGGGTGCACGATGGTTGGGTTCCCTGTTCTACTTGGCTTTGTGTGGTCATGACAGATCTATAAGAGGAGAGAAGGCTTCGGAGTAAGGGGACACTGGTATGATGTCTACCAAGGGCACTCCGACTCTTAAGCTAGTGTTCTGTCTGGGAAGAGCAATGGGAGTGGCAGAGTAAGCAAGGGAAAAATGTCGATACCTTTTTGATAAAGTTGATACTTCTATTATAGAGTTTAGCTTAGATCTAGGTGTGGACGAAGTTTGGTTGTGACCTGGGTGTATAAGTATAAGGAGCGTAGGTAGTCAATGACAGGAGTGTCGTGATCTCTAAAGAAGGAAGATTGCCCAACTAAGTGCTGAGATGGTGCCACATAGTGGTCTTTGTGTATGATCCACTATTGTATGATTTAGTCAGGTCCTGACCACCTTGCCAGTAGTGCAGGGTTATTCTCCGTGGTTGCTTTAACCTAGTTAGATTGATCTTGGTCAGATCTTGGTTGAACCTGATGGACTTGATTGAAGTTTTTCTCGTCCTACCTTCTTGGATTGACCTTGTCAATGTTTTGGAATTAGGCTCTTGGCCTACTTGGTGACCTTTTTGGATTGCTCTTCTAGGCCTTCTCAAATCGGTTTTCTTAGCCAACCTTCTTAACCCACTTGGTGGCCTTCGTAGTTGGTCTTCTTGGCCATCCTTCTCAGCCTATTGGTGACCTTTTGGATTGGTCTTCTAGGCTATCTCGGATTGTTCTTCTCGACTAAGCTTCTCAGCCTACTTGGTAATCTTTTCAGATTGGTCTTCTAGGCCTTCTTGGATTGGTGTTCTTGGCTAACCTCCTCGGCCTTCTTATGACCTTTTTGGTTGGTCTTCTCGGCCTTCTCAAATTTGTCTTCATAGCCATCCTTCTTAACCTACTTGGTGACCTTTTTAGATTGGCCTTTTCTGCCTTCTTAGATTGGCCTTCTTCGCCATCCTTCTTGGATTAGTCTTCTAGGCCTTCTCAGCCTACTTAGTTGGATATTTAATTTAAAGGGAGCTTGGACTTCGAATGGTAGAGCCGGCAATATGGATTGTGCCACGACGACACGACACGAACATGACATGAATTTTTATTAGTTATTGTTAAAAAAATTAACCCTGGGTCAGTTTAGTGTCAACCTAAAATTGACCGTCTAAAAACAGGTCAAGTTCGGGTCAACTCGCCTAACCCTAAACTTACTTGTAACTGACCTGCTTATATTTATTCATATATTTTTTTATTCTATTATTATATATTAGATCAGATATAGACAACAGTATAACTTTAAACATCAAAACCCTACATCTCACTTTGGAAGACAAATCAGTTCTGTTATCCTATCCTTGCTATGATGGCTCATAACATTTTAAGTATCCTGATATCAACAGTTGCATCAGAATCTACCTTTAGTAATGGTATCAATAGTTGCTATGATGGCTCGTGATATGTTTTGGACTTGTTAGATGTTTTTTAAATTTTAGGACTAGACTGTTTTGTTGTTGTGATATGAAACTTATCTAATTTTGTGTTTGTTTTTGTGTTATACATATATTAGTGTAGGCGGGTTATGGGTCACAATCGGGTTGTGGGTCAAATACGGGTCACAGGTCATTGTTTTTTGACATTGCACATAAGGAATGGATTAGCACGGGTCATATTTGTGTCAACCTGTACCAAAACGGGTTGTGTTAGAGTTGAGAATTCTCAACCCGTTCGTGTCACAGGTTAGGTTAGTGTCGACCTAATTTTTGTAAAAATTGATCCTAACCTGACACTAACCTGACCCACTAACCTGAATTGCCACTCCTATTGAATGGTCTTCCTATCATGAAAATCTCGCCTAAAATAGTGGCTTCCTAAGACTTCGATGATGGGGTCAATGACACCAAAGTCTTGATGTGGTTAGAACATATGCTTAGTGATTCTTTTTAGACAATAGGTCTTAGGCAGGGTTGGCCTTTTAGACTCCTGGTTAGCCATAGTCAGGACCTGATCTTCTATGGTCGGCTATAGCTTTCTTGGACCTAATCAGACCCTTTGTCATACTTGAGGTTTCTTGGTTAGCTATAGCCTTCTTGAACCTGGTCAGACTATTTGTTGGAGATGAGGTCTTTTGATTGGTTATAACCTTTTTGGACTCTTCATCTTGAACTTGGATGGCTATAGTCGGGACATGGTCTTTTTTAGTCAACTATAGCCTTCTTGGACCTGTTCGATCTCTTCATTATACATAAGGTTTCTTGGTTAGCTATAGCCTTTTTGGACCTAGTCAAACTCTTTGTTTGACCTAAGGTCTCTTGATTGGTCATAGCTATTTTGGACTCTTTGTCTTGAACCTGGTTGGCCATAGCCAAGACTTGGTCTTCTTTGGTCAGCCGTAGCCTCCTTGGACCCTGGTCAGACTCTTTGTCTGACCTAAGATCTCTTGGTTGGCTATAGCATTTTGGGACTCTTTGTCCTAGACTTGATTGGCCATAGAAAAGACCCAGTCTTCTTTGGCAAGTCGTAGCCTACTTGGACCTAGTCAAACTCTTCGTCGGACCTAAAGTCTCTTGGTGGGCTATAGTGTTTTTGGGCCTAGTTAGACTCTTTGTTGGACTTAAGATCTCTTGATTGGTTCCAACCGTTTTTGGACTCTTTGTCTTGCACTTGGTTGGCAGTGGCTAGGACTTGGCATTCTTTGGTCGATTTTTAGCCTTCTTGGACCTGGTCAAACTCTTTATTGTACATGAGATTTCTTGCTTGGCTGTGGGCTTTTTGGACCTGCTCGGACTCTTCATTGGACCTGAACTCAGACCGCACATTGGTTGGTTGCTTCATTCTCTAGATATGGTACTACATGATGAAGATGCTACTCTTGGCAGTCAAGTACTACTATTGAATAAAAAAATTACCCAAGTCAATGGGGCGATATTGCATCTTGGGTTTGAATAGAAATCTGGTACTTGGTAACCCCTAACTCTAACAAAATTTAGAAGTACGAGTGGTTCTACATTAGGAATGCATAGAAGGTTGAGCTAGGCATAGATGTTCTTGATGATTAAAGGGTATCGACCAGCTTTAGTGAAGGTTTTGTTTGGTTTAAGTTGTCGATCATTGAGGATGAAGTATTTGACCAGCTCAAGGAATAGAGCAAAAAGCTCGAGGTAGAGTGGTAAGAACAAGTGCTAGTCAGCGAGGCCTCATTGAGGTAATATGGTGAGTCAATAGGGTCGAGTTCCTTGGCTCTTCATCAAGATAATGTTGATATCCCAATAGGGAGGCCATTGTCCCTTGTGAAGATCGCAAACAATGCTCCATGCTACTTTGCTCGAACCGATGTTCGATTCGTGATGTAGGCGGGGGTGCCATCATTGTTATTATCTACATTTGCTAAAGCATTTGGTGGTGGCCCTGATGACTGGGGCCTGTATGTAGCGAATGAGAACATAGACAAGATAATGGCAGCCTTTTATCCGAGCAAGCTTTTCCAGATTAGAGGTCTGTTTAGATTTGTGAAGATTTTTTTGCTAAGTCGTTTCTTGCTCTAGTCCTTGTCCTTCTTTATTGTCCTTGTAGATATGGCTGATGATAGAAAGAGGAGGCTAGGATTGCTAAAGAAGCTCAAGGCTGGCATCGACCAATTCAGACAATTATCAGGGCAGACGAAGGCTAGTCCATCTCCCAATGAAGTCGAAGGATCCTCCTAGACCATATTAGGATACACCTCCACTTCCTAAGAAGGCTGATCCTCTTCGTCGCTCGATCAGCTAGTCATCTTCCTAGTCTAGCATCCTCTCCAAGCTAGAAGTCTCGCTTCCTAAGGACGGGCATATTGACAAAGCTAAAAGATAGAACGAGGTTCAGAACTTGGATGCAGCAATTTCTCTGCTTTAGAAGGTAAGATTTGTTTGAAGCATCTTCTTTCCTTCTTTTTGCATCTTTGTTGTTTGCTTCTAACTAGGTATCTTGTTATTCATAGCTTATAACAAAGTTGTCCAACGTTAATCCAACACCAAGGCAGCAAGCAACCTAGCACGACAAAATGGCCAAGGACCTTAGGCCAGTGAAGGAGGAAAAGCGAAAGGTTGACCAAGAGATCCACAACATGAAGGATTCTCTAAAGGCCACTTGGGACAAGCTCTGAAACACCAAGGAGGCCAAGCAACTGTTATTGGATGAGCATAGTTGTACATGGCAGAGTTGGTGCCAACCTTGCAAGTAGAAGTGGTCACGGTGTTCAAGATCATACATGAGTATCTGACTGAGTAGTTCAATGGGATGAGGGACCTGCCAATTGCAACTCCTTAGGACAAAGCTGGATGCAACAAGGTTCGACTAATCTTTTATGTTGGATAGGTGTGAGGAGCTGATAAGGAGGGGTGCTACAAAATTGATTTTTTCCTTTTTGTGTGATTAGGCTTGAGGAGTGCCTGAGCGTTGTGCCCTTGCTCCTTTTGTAATAATTTTCTTTCTTCAATGACATATAATTTTCTTTCAAGTGCAATATTGTTCAGATTTTTCTTCTTTTTTATGTTTTTAGCCTTGTTTGGGGTAGCGTCTGCAACGGTGGTGGGCCCCCAGACTAGGTAAAAGTTTTAAAAAATGTTTTCCAAGTCTAGTGTTGGTCGGCTTATGTTTTCATCCCATGTTGGGTTTTTTCTACTTGCGATTGAAACCAAAGACTGATTAGCTTCCCCTTGGATAAGCCGTTGTGGACTGATTTTCTTTCTACTGCCAACCAACCCTAAGTTCGATGAGTTAATAGGCTAGCCTTTATTATTATTATTATTATTATTATTATTATTATTTATGTGCCAAGGCTAATAGTTTATTATTATTTTGTAACAAAAATGTAACAAGCCTATTTACGCTTGGTCACGTTTATTGACCTCGTGGGTCTTCCTGTTTGGCCTTGGCAGGGCCATTATTTGAGCTTAGTTTTAGTTAGGGTAGCCCGAACTTGTACCATGACCTATTTGGTAGGTTGAGTAGATTTTGAGGCAAAAGTTTTCAAAAATAAATTTCCATTTTTATTAATAATGTTTCTTTATACAATTTAGTGTAGTTTTCCTTTCTAATGAATGGTTTATACATGAGATTACAAAAGGTATGGTGGAACCAGAGGTCAAAAAAAGTTCTAGTTCTCAGGTCAATAATAGAAGCACTTGAGATGCTCGATATTCCATAGATGGGTGAGCATATTCAATTCACTATCGGCAATCTTCTATGTACTAGTTGGATGATACTGACCGTTTTGGGCCAAATAACCCAAGGTTGAGCTGCTACACTAGGACTATTTTCAAAACCAAGTCTCTAACTTTGAAACTTCTTGGCTGGACAAGCTTGTTGTAGCACTGAGCAACTACCTTATTCCGAGTAGCTATTCGGATGTATGCCATGTTCCTCTTTTCTTATAATAGGTTGAGTTTAGCCATCTTCTATTTGGCATTCTTTTGCTCATTGAAGGATTATACTTGGTGGCTGGGCAAGCCAACCTCAACAGGAATAATATACTTGATGCCATAGACTAGAGAGAATGGGGTTTCTCTGATCGTCGTCTAAGTTATTGTTTGGTAAGCCCAATATACCTTTGACAACTCATCAACCTAGGTACTCTTGAGGCCTTCCAGCTTCTTCTTTAGGTTATCCTTGATAGTTTTGTTTACTGCCATAACCTACCCGTTGCTTTATAGGTACCCAGGAGATGAGTGAAGTTTCTTGATGTCGAGCCAATCACATGTTTTTCTCAAACTTGGCATTTCAAATTGCTTGGCACTATCGGTGATGATGGTGTGAGGAATTCTATACTACAAATGTTGTTCTTCCAAATGAAGTTGGCTGCACTTAGCCTCATGATTTTGGTGTAAGGTTCTACCTTTATCCATTTTATGAGATAGTCTATGGCTGCCATGCAATACTTAAATGTGATTAGGCCACAAAGAGTGGTCTGATTAGGTTGATGGTCCATTTGGCAGAAGCCTAGGCACACATTACTGACGTGAGTGACTTGGGGTGATGGTTGAGCATTCGAGCATACTGTTAATACTTGAAGCACTTACACATAAAATCCTTAGAATCTTGGTCCATAGTCGGCTAGTAGTATCTTTGCTAGAGACAGTTAAGTGATAGGGATCGGCCACCTACATGGTTGCCACATAGGTGGCTGTGAATCTCTTCCATGAGGTACTTCGCCTCTGCTAGGCTGACACACCTTTGGTACAGGGCCAAACGGTCTCATTAATAGAGCCTTTCCTAGATCATCGTGTATCAGGCAGAGTTGTTGCGAACGTGCCGAGCTTCTTCTTAGTCCTCAGGCAATTGAGCTATTGTTAGGTACTTAATGATCGGGTCCATCCAAGTTCCTATTTAGACGATTGCTTTATTCACAGATTCTTGTCTTGAAATGCTTGACTCGGATAGCCTCTTAATAGGATGGATACCAATTTGTGATCTTTGAGTTCGAAGGCTAGATGAGTGAGCACATTGGCTTCAGAGTTCTCGGCCTTAGGAATTTGCATGTTTGTAAAGCTTTTGAACTAGTTAAGTAGGGCCTTGACTTTCTTTAAATACTCAACCATTCTCTCTTCTCAAGTTTGGAATTCACTAGTTACTTGTTAGACTACATGTATTAAATCACTGTGGATGAGGATATGGTCAGCTCTAAGTTCCCGGCCAAGGCTAAGTCCTACTATTAATGCTTCATACTTGACCTCATTGTTGAAAGCCTTAAACTCAAATCGATGAGCGTAGCTAGTCTTGTAGAAAGATGCAGAAAGAAAGTGAAAAAAATGAAAATTAGGAAGAAAAAAAAGAGAAAGGCTGAGAAAATAGAGAACGAAAAAGAAAGAGGGATTGAGAAAATTGAGAGAGAAAAAAAGAGAGTAGATTGGGCCAATGAGAGAAAAGCAGAGAGAAAAACAAATTTCTATGCAAAAGCAAGTGAAATTAAAAGTGCAATATTTTTAAACCAAACAATGATTGTACTTTTGTACAAAGAGGTGTTTTTAAACACTAACCAACTTGACATATCTTTGCCTAGTTTTGTTGTTTCTCTTTTGCGAGAGTATGATGATGTCTTTCCTGAAGAGGTTCCAAATGGTTTACCACTTATTCGAGGGATTGAATATCAAACAGATTTTGTACTCGATGCTACCATTCCAAACCGACTAGCTTATCGTAGTAATCCCGAGGAGACAAAGGAGCTACAAAAGCAAGTTAAAGAATTGATGGAAAAAGGGTACATAGGGAAAGCATGAGTCTGTGTGTTGTTTCGGTGATTTTGGTTCCTAAGAAGGATGGGACATGGAGGATGTGCATTGACTACTGAGCAATCAACAACATAACGACACATGAGAAAGCAAGACTCAAAGTTGAGAGGAAAATGGAGCAAAGTGCAAAACAAGAGAACAAAGGGTGTAAGCAGCTAATCTTTGAACCTAGATATTGGGTTGGGTTGCCCAAGAGATAAGAAATATTTCTAGCATAAAAGCATTCTAAGTTGCTTCTGAGAAGAGATGGACCTTTTGAAGTTTTAGAGCGCATCAATGACAATGCATATAAATTGGATCTATCGGGTGAGTATAATGTTAGTGCTTCTTTTAATGTTTATGATCTAACTTCTTTTGATGCATATGATGGTTTGAGGACAAATCCTTTTCAGGAGGAGGGGAATGATGAGCACACACCTAACATATGGAGTAAGGATCCAATTTATGTTCCAATCGGGCTAGTTACAAGGGCTAGAGCTAAAAGATTTAAAGAACATCTTTATGGGATGATTCAAAACATTTAGACTAAGACAAATTCATGGAGGTCCAAGAAAGAACAAAAACACCTATAACAAGCTTGGCTTACCAAAATTGAAGCTTTGGAATAATGTAGAAGAGTGTCCAAATTCAGATCACGCCTTCCTTATTTAGCACATGATTAATTAGCACACCAATTCAAGATTCAAGAAGTTTTCCTTTTTTAATTAGTTTCCCTTTTTAAACTAGTTTCTTATTTTGTTAATTTCCCAATTGATTAGTTTCCCATTGGGTTAGTTTTTTGTTTGGTTAGTTTCTCATTTAATTAGTTTCCCATTTAATTAATTTCTTGGTTGAAAAAGTTAGTTTCCCTTTCTTTTATAGGCACCTACCTTAATTGCCTGATTGAGAAGTAAGTTTTCTTTTTGTTCTTTAAGCACCAATTCTAGCTTTCCTTATTATGGAATAGGCGTGTAAGCTAATTAGGATTAGTTTCCTTTTTCTTTTAATTTTCTGATTTCTCTTTGTTTCTTTTAGATATAGGCATTCTTCAAAGGTTCAGTAATTAGAATAATTTAGTTTCCTTTTTCTTAGATGGGACTTTAAGGCTGATTAAAAGCTGCCAAATTTGTTGATTATCTTGTATTATAAAATTGGCTCAATGAAATAACACACAATTCAAATTTTATTCATACTTTGTGAGATCAAAATTCACTTTGTTCCTTTGAGAACTTTTCGAATTATAAGAATTTCTGTGACATTCACCCTTGACTTATCAATCAATCGTTCCATAATTGATTGTGGTGTCTTCCTTATACCAAGGTTCTTGCTTTGTTTTAAGCAACATGTCTCAGTTTTATATAAACTTGTTTCTAAAATGATCTTGGAGACTTATTTGATTCAAGGGTCTTTTCACTTTATTGGCAGGGTTCGTATCACAAGTATTACCAGCCTTCCAAACATAATACTACTTAGGTTGTGCTACTCAAATCCAATATATGAAATTCCATTTCTCAAGCATCAATTCCATATATCTTAATAATCTAATTTATTGATCAAGTAAATTAAAAGCTTTGAAACTAGAGAACACAAATGAATTGGAATGAAATTTCATTAACAATAACTTAAATACTCAAAAGGTAGTTTATGCTTAGCTACATCAATCCTCTAGATAAAGAAAATCAATCCATAGCAACAATCATTAACAAAATCCAAAAGAGCATTACACATCACTAAAACAACGAAAAATTAAAAAAGAGTAAATGTTAGCATAAACTCTTATGGAGAAAACCCTAATCTCTTCTCCTTACTTGCCTTATTGAAGCTCCAAAAATGATCTCCTCTTGAATTTTTTAAAGATGAATTGTCAAGATTAAAAACTAAATCTAAAAAACAAAAACAAACACTAATTTTATTATATTTACAAATAGGGGAGTTCTTTTCAAAAATAGAAACCAAGAATCTCTCTCTCCAAATGTGCCACCAGGCCCTCTCCAAGAGTTTCTTCCCTCCATGCAAAACCCTAGAATTGGGTATTTATATGCCTTCAAACACTTGGGGATTTTATTCCTCAAATCAGCCTTAAAATCAACTCCAAATTAAAGTCAGAATAGGGGCGTGTGGGGGAAGGGGAATTTGGGTGCGACCGCGTGCATTCAAAAATCCATTCAAACATCCTAAAAATTTGAGGAAAAAGGCTAGCACACGGCCGTGAGCTTCACTTTGCCATGGTTGCATGCTTCAATTTTGTCCCAAAATTGATGGTTTTCTCATCGACAATGGGCTTTAATGGCGTGGGGGCACCGGAGCATTATAACAGCGTGTGGGCACCCGCGCACTATGACACCACATGGGAGCATGTCTTTTATGGTGCCAGGGCCCTCTTTTTCCCACTAAATAGATGGAAACAAAATAAAATAAAATAGAAATACAACCAAAAGAATAATAAAAACAAAACTAAGAAATAAAAATAAAAATAACCGAGTGAGAAAAGAAAAGTAAAAAATAAAATATAACAAAAAGAACACAATTAAGTAAAACTTATATAAGCTTAAATGAACATAAAACCATAACATAAAAGCCACTAATTTATTGAAAAGATTAACAAAATCTATAAGTTAGAATACTAATAAAATCATTCTCTCATTTGGTTGATACATCATTGCTACTGATGCATTCGAAGGTTCTATGAGATTCTTGCTTCTTGTAGTCATCTTGTAAAATAATAATAAAGTCATGCTTAATAAACTTACTATCAATTCATTATTTAGTACAAATGACGGATCTTTGAATTGTCCTTTGCCGAGAAACTATGCATCGCCTTGGCTTGAGTGTAGAAAGTAGAACTATTTATAAAATATGGTGTACACCTTATAATTATTGACGAAGATCCTCTAGCTAGCTTTACTAAATCTAGTAAGATGCTCTCATCTGGTGATGCGAGTACTTGGCATAGATGTATTTTTGAAACCACTCCCAAAATTTATGCTTGTATTAATCTTGCAACTGCTTCTCATTTCTTCCTATTTTTAGGTCCTCACTCTTAATTCTTTCATATGAACCTTAGTGAAAAGCTCCATTTAATTAGCATTGTGCAAACAATAAAGACAAGTTTGTTCTTATTTCTATTGATTTACCTATGAAATGTTGCCAACAGATGGTCATTTAGGCTCAATGTTTACTCTGAGCAAAATTTGACCGACTCCTGAGCCATGTAACTTTCAATGATGCATCCTTCTTGCCTATTTTAGTTCTTTACACAACTCTTCAAAACCTTTACATATCTTTCAAAAGGGTACATCTATAATGACCGGGAAAAATCCAAGAATTAATAAATGTGATTAATTAAAGATTTTTTCATAATTACTAAGTTAAGTGTTTGGGAAAGTACAAGTATAGAACTTATTAACACGCAAGTTTCTAAGGTTTTAATAGTTAAAAGACCTTAGAAATAAATAATGCTATGAATGCACAAATTTATGTGCTTTATTTGTGAGACATGTAACAATATAATGTTATGATGTCAAGAATAATCCATACGATATGAATAAATTTATGAAAACGATTTTTACGATAGTACAAATTTTTAATAAGATAATAATATAGTAAGAGATTAGAACTTACTGTAATTGTTTTTAAAGAGCAAGAATTTTACAGTTTTAAAGATTATAGTTAAGTGTACAGTTAAGTTTACGAATTAGAATTTGATCAAACCGACCACGACACAGTATAGATTTTAAAGACCAGCATTATTGTTTATAAATACAAAAATGCAACAAAATGGGAAGATAATCCCACAAAAATTAGATTTTGCTCTCTCTACTTTCTCTCTCCTCTGACTTCGGTCAAGATTTCAGTGTCTGTTTTCGACACCTCCCTGCCCCAATGGAAAGCTCTCGTTGAGTTGAGTTCAACGGTGTGCCATGCCATCCAAAACTCTACTAGGGGAAGACATAAGCGCCACCCAAAGTGGTGGAGAAACCCAAATTTTTTGGCGAGATATCTCCACAGTCTGACCACCAATCGACGTGATCTTGGTGTCCACGGACTCAGCATGATGAGAGGAATAAGATGGTACAAGCCTCACCTTTCAATCCTAGCCAAAGAAGCATGACAGAGCTACCACATTGCCGTTGTTGCACCGCCTTCGAAACCACCACTCATGCCGGCGGTGAGGAACACTGCTGCCACCATTCAACTCAAACGGTGACGGGGAGTGGGAACCCCTGCACAATTTTGCCTTAGCCTAGCCATCGGTTGGGAATCGACGAGGGCCACCGCTGTCACCTTAGGCAAACATGGGTTCACCATTCTAGGTAGTTTGGTGCCAAATTGATGCTACGTAAATTTTTAGAAGTTTAAGAGGAAGAAAATCGACTCCTCAATTGCATGGAACGGCTGTCGATCGCCAAAGATCCATGGCCTATAATCTAGCGCCACTGCGAGGAGGTGGAGCCATTGTTCAATGTAGTGTTGAGCAGCCCCATGATAGAGGAAATACTCAGAGTGAGATGGGGAATGAAAGCCCTCAGTCAATTTTGGAGCATTAACGCCAGAGGACTGAGATCGGAGTCCGCCACTTTACACCATCGATGGCAGCTTTGATTTACATAGGAGGAGGTTGAATTAGGTGAAATTGACACCGCCATTAGACTCAAAATGGTCAAATTAGTGGGGGTAGGCACGAACCCAGCCGCCAATGGAGCCTGTTTGATGACGGTCAACGCCAGTCAATGTTGGTCAACAACCAGTCAACGACGACTTTGGATTTTTGTGATCCGAACCTCTGATTGATGATCTGAGACTACCTCCTGACTCGTTTCGATGCTCTGAATGCGATGGTACCCTCCATTTGAGCTAATTCTACTCTGATAAAAATCATCTAGTACCAACTACACTGGATCAAGGCGACTCGAACTACAGTAACATAGTCTAAAATGACGTTTCTAGCAATATATAATCTCCAGGAAGCATTCCTAACCACTTATGGTCACTCGAGGAGCATTGTAGAGGATGCTTCGTAGACTGTAGATACAGCGAGATATAACTGGACCCGCTTAACTCGAAGTCTAGGTAAGTAGGAATCTCGCCTATAATATAAATAGTTTTAAAATAAAATTTTTGAAATGTGCTCATAAAAAGTTATGAAAATGCATGAACGGTGAATTGTTACATTGTGTATGTTATGATGTGTTGTTATGTTATGATAATTTGAATTATTATGTTACGATGTGCCATGTCATGTGTTGGTATGATCATGTGAAGTGATGAATGCAATATAGATTTGCAATATAATTGCAACAATTATGTTTAAAATATATTTGCATTTTATTAATGCATAAAGTTTTACGGCTTAAGTTATAAGTTTAAAATTGCATTTATTATGCAATTAGTTTTAGAGTACAAGTTATGATTTGTAAATGAGTTTGCATATAATGTGATAGCATTCGAAATGCTTACTAATGTTAAAAAAGAAGGTAAAAAAAAGATTAAAAGGAAGTGTCATGCCAGCCTCCTTGTCATGAGGTACTTAAAGTAAAGTTAAAGTTATAACCTTGGGGTTCGATGGTCTTAAGTCTTTCACAAGGGAAACATCTCAAGTCTGTTGTAAGGTAAGCATCATGTTTATGATCTCATGATTAATGATGTCGGTGTTAATACTAAAGTTTATAAGAAAAGGAAAGTTAAGTAACAAGACAAGTTATAGTTTAAGTAAGTAAGCATAAAACAAGTTGATAAGCTAGCATAAAATGTTCATATATATTTTTATTTCAAATGATTTTCTAATTATGTTTTGCGAGACTGATTTCCTACTTACTGAGTGAAAGCTCATTTAAGCATGTTCATGTTGTACGGAAAAAAAAAAAAAAAAAACCTGTTAATGACATTTGATGGGCAGCGGTAAGCGGCGGACGAATGGCGGAGATGGGTATGGATACCACTATGGTATGTTTCCATTGCCGAAAGAAAAGGTTTTTTTCCACTATTTGATATAGTGGTTTCAAAGTTCAAGAAATTCAAAGTTTTAAGAAATGTTTTCAGAGTTTAAGATATATTTACAAAATGTTTTATATAATTACAAATTTAAATTTTAAGCTAGGATTTAGTTAAATATTTCTTATGAAGTTTTAAGAAACAATTTGATTAGATTTTAAAGTCAAATATTGAGCAATGCCACAACTAAATTTGCAACTGAAGTTACAATAGCTTTTAAGTATGTTTTAAAGAATGTTAAAGGAAAAAAAAAAGGAGATTTGTATTATTTTCGCGATACTAGTTTACGAATCTATGTATGTTTTTGTTTTACAAAAACCGAGATTGTGGTTATATAACTATAGTCTAGAGAATTTTAAGTTTTAAAATGTTGCAATAGATAATACAACAAATGCCTTCAATTTTCAAGTAAATGAATTATATTAGTTTTACGTTAAGTTGAGAAATGAATTTTACGAATATGTTTTATGAATTTATTATCATGAAAGTTTAGACGATTATGTTTTAAGAAATATTGTAAACGTAATAGTTTTTAAATGATTATCCTTATGTTTAAAGGAAAAGTTTCAAGAAAATTGTTATGGTTATGTTTTGAGAAATTAATGTTAATATATTAGTTTTACAAAATTAAGTTTTGAGAAATAATTAATATTTTTTTCAAGGTTATATGTTATGAATTCTTTATCATCAAGAATCCATTTTCATTTTAAAAAAAAAAATTCTTTTGTAATTTTTAGTACTTTATGTTAAAGTTTGTCAAAGTTTTGATTATGTTTAAGTTAAGTAGCGGCCACGTAGGCAAGTCGTTACAACATCCATCTCAAATATACTAGTCAATATAACTTAACTTCACAAACTAAGTGCACCGTTAGATAAATTATAATGCTGAAAAAGAATGACAGAAAATACTTCTCAAGCATGCACAAGGTCTTTGCTAACTCCAATTGTAATGAATCTAGCATAAGTGAATTAGTTACCTTGGAGCACATTGAATTAAATAATGAGCGTAACTTGCTTATTACAAATCTCACATGCTTCATTAGAACTCCTTGCTTGTGCTTATGATTGTTGCATCAAAACATGATAATTATGTTTATCATGCTAATAAGTTTCAGATCTTTTAGTGACAACTAGTCTTTAAAGTTGGATGAATACCCGTTTGACACTTTCAATAAGCAAGTCATTCACAAAGCTTTATTTTTTTTGTTCCCTTGATAATGTGTGCTTTGCCAGAAGTAATTAATTGTATTTCCTTCTTTTATTAGGAAGCAAATTAGCTCTAATCTTTATCTCCTTAAGATCTAACTGTGTTTTTCTACCATCCTTAGTCTTATCTGGAATGTCAAGAAATGTGCCCACTATTGATTCATAAATATTTTTCTTAATATGCATAGCATTCAAGCAATGATGAATAAAAAGTGTCTTCCAATATGGAAGTTTGTAAAAGATTGATCTCTTCTTCTAATGTCTACCTATCTTTGTTCTTAGCACTTTTCTTTTCTCAATACTATTTTCAAATCTTTAATTATTTCAAATACTTGTTCATCCATCAAAGGCTGAAAAGGGTCTCTTTCTTTAGCGTTAGCTTCAAAAGTTTTCCTTTGTTTGCAATAACACTAATTTTTGTACAACCATCTTCTATGGCCAAGATAAATGGTTTTCTCACCACTCTTCACCCGTTTATAAGTTGTTTCCTTTATACAAATAGGACGGCTAAGAGAACTCTTTACCAAATAATTGGATAGTTTTTTATGTATGGGGAAATTGTTAATTGGCTATATCAATATTGCACAAAATGTGAATGTCTCTTCTCAGTAAGCAATTCTAACTTTAGCCCCTTTTTCCACAAGCTCTTTAGGTCATTGATTAATGGTGCTAAGTAAACATCATATCATTCCTGATTATTGAGGGCTAGAGAACAATAGAGTCAACATCAAGATCTTTCACTTCATAAATATTTTTGGAGAGAGATTATAGTTGACAAGTATTACAAGTCAAGGACTATGCTTATTACTCTTATTATTATATGGGTTTATTATGTCCGTTGACAAACCAAAACATTGATTTCTTGGTTTTGCACTAAATTATGGATGATCAGCATCAAAAGTCTTTGATTGTTGTGAGTCCGCTGGATGTCTAAGTATACTATCATCAACTTGTTTGTCATGCTGACATGTTAAATTAAATGTACTACAATGTCTTCATTGGCACTCCTTTCTCACCATTAGATGGATCCTTCCCTTTCTTCCACTTGACTCTTCATAAACCAGAGATTCATTCAAGTCCTTATTAATCCTTTTGGTAAAGGAAGCAATCATTTTGACATGCATATATTTTATTATATTTCATTCCCAAAGTGCTCAAAGTCTCTTAACCTCAGGCATACCAGGCAATATTTTATTAGCCTCCTGTAGAAGCTCTTTTAGAAATTCTAGAAGATCTATGAAACTAGAATTTGTTAACCTACTTAATGCCTTAATGTTCTATAATGTAACCAAAGTTATCAATTTTCTGAATTTTGTATACCCCTCATACTAGGGCATCTCGGCATCATTTATCATTATTTCAAATAACTGCAAACGGTGCATAAAGTATTCTTCCAAATCATTTACTTGTCAATCATATTATCATCTACATCTTCCCCAACAATAGGATATTTTTCCTCTATAATTTGATGTTGGATTAAAATGTCTTCAACATGTAAATACTATGTTTGGTAACTACTATTAATCCCGTATCAAAACAATTGTCTTCTAACAACTTCAATTGAATGAGATATATGATTTCTACAATCAACATAAGGACAACAGATCTTGTAATCTTCTACGTGAGTTTGGGAAATGACAATAAAATTTTCTACACCAACTGCTTATGTTTTAGTCAATCTATTATCCTATATTCCTTTCCTATCCATTTGCAAGTCTTAAATCCAAAATATATTCAATCAAGCCTTACAAAATTAAAATCATATAATTTTCAATTTATTGAGAATTTCACACATAATTTCACTCTATCCATGACAAACCAAAAATAATCTAATTTTAATAATATATCAAAAAACTAATTAAAGAAATAATAATAATATCTACTTACAATCAAATGTTAAATCATTGTTGCATTCAAAACTATATAGGAAGGCTAAAAAAAGAAATCGTTTACAAGCAATAAGAAGGAGAGGGAGTGGTGATGGTGGATGGTGGTAGCGATATGGGATGCGGTGGAGAGAGAGTTTTAGAGCTTTTTGGCTATTTGCAGAGGGTTGATAAGGTTTTTGGGTTGTTCATGTTTTGATTTGAACCCTCTAATTTGGGGTTTTAATTTGATTTTCTATGATAGTTTTTACAACTATCATAGAATCTTGGCCATTACACGACAATGTAAAAAAAATCGAGGGATCCTTGTCTAAAAACAAAAAAGAAAAAGACCACAAACATAGTCATGAAACCTTGGAATTAAATGATGGCTTCCATAAATCGTCATGGCATGTACACATATGACAACGATTTTGGTAACCGTCATGGAATCTTAAGATATCACCATGGTTTGCGTATTTTAAGTCTATGCAGCATTCTTAATGGGTATAAGACGAAAGTTTTTAAAGAACTGTTGTGGAAAGTTCTTTCATTTATTAACAAATTTGTTGAAGTATAAATGTAAGTCTTTCGTTGGTTCCCCTTCACAAGAGGTGAGTTTAAGGCCACTGGTCATAGAAGCGCTTAAACCTTTAGCATGCAACATCTTTGGCTTTTGTAGCAAGTCTCCAATTTAAATTGTTTAAGAAAAGTGTAGACTTTTAGTTGTCTGCTTAATCTAAATTCTAAAAAGGTAGTCTGGATCATCAATCTCTCGGAGAGAAAACTCCTTATGCTTATTATACATGTTTTATAATGTAAAAAATTTCTTGTCAAGATGAATATTTCATGATGAAATATCATATTTCTTTAATTTTGTTTAATTGACATTAGTTGTAAGTAATATTCAATTTATAATATATCGATGTGATATATCCCGTTTGTTTTTTCTTTGTGATGATAAATGACCTACTTAACTCAGTGATGTTGCTTTTCATACGATGAGTTTAACTGGTTCAAATCCAATAGTAGGTAGAACTTTTTAGATAGCAATCTCAATAATAAATAATGTATTTTTCTACACATTCACTTTTATTGATTGTGTAAATTTTTTTATTTTAGTATATTTTTATATTCGATTTTAAAATTTTAAATTATTTTCTTAGTTAGAATTTGATTCCACTTGATTGGATTTGATTCTTATCAAATTTTTATTTTAGTTGACAGAATAAGGAGCATAAACAGAACCTCTATTTATACTTCTTGTTCTACTTTTTTTGACACACCAGTCGTAGCTTGTTTGAAAGTTAGATTTGCCTCAATTGTTTTTTTCTTACCTTAACCTTTACCAAAGATAGCTTCCGTCATTTGAAGAGCATGTTGAGCTTCTTGTGGATTAATTTCACCACTTTCACATTATTTACTAAAACAGGGATCTATTATTCCCTATTCCAGCAAAACTGCCTATTGGAGCCATCGTTAAACATTAGTCGTTAGAGCGTATTACAAAAATATTGATATCCACTGCTATGGCAATAGGTGTATAAATTGATAATTTGTCAATTTGTCCACGATTACTAGATAATGTTTTTTTTTATTATTTTTTTTCACTTTCTAATCCCAAACCATTTGATCCAGGGCTTGTACACAAAGAGTTAAGATCAACTTTTCCATTTTTTTTCTCCATTTCTAAGTGTGTAGCCTTTGTAGTAGTTTCATCAATGTTACCTATTAAATAAAAGCCTGTTAAGAAAGACATCTAATTCTCCTTAAAAGATCAATTTAAACCCTCTAATTGTTTATGCTATATCAACATATTTCCCTAGGTAAATGGTATAAACCTTAATAAGTCTATTTAACGATCTAAATATAATATATGATAGTGACGTAATATGAAACTCATGTTGATGCGTTGGAACATTAAATGGAAAAGAAATCTCAAATGAATTGTTTAAATTGTGAAAATACTATTGATAATCTAATAACTTCTCAAATTAGAAATACGAAACTAAATCAAAAGGAAAACTTAGGAAATTACAAAGAAAACACTAAATAAGAAACAAAGACATAACACTAGTAAAATTGAGGATTACACGACGATTTAAAACTGTCGTGTAAAGTATTCACAACGGTTAAAAAACCATTGTGAAATCGTCCATCATGGTACCAAAGAGATTTTTCACAACGATTTTTTACCATCGTGGAATGCCGCTAATGACGGGTATTAAGTGTGTTCTCTAGGAGGCTACCATGACAATTTTGAGAAAAAATCGTTGTGGAATGTGTAGATTACACGACAATTTTCAATGAAAACCATCATATAATCTTAGTTATTTTCTACCTTCCACGACAGTTTTTGGTAAAAACCGTTGTGTAAGGTATAGTTTCTACTACAGTTTTTAGTAAAAACCGTCGTGAAAGATCTGTTATCAGCAAAAAAATAAATAAATACTACAATTTCTAATTTCCCACGGGATGGCCAGTCCCATATCTTATCCACTAATACAACGCCCTAATTATAAAATTATATATTTACATTGAACTATAAATTTTTTTTTTTTCAAAATCATATATCTACCCTACTACATATAGTAAGCAATCACCCATAAATAATAATTCATACAAACACATACTAACAATGCTAAAACTAAAACTAAAACCTAAATAATTCACAAAAATACATATACAAACACAAATAGATTGTAATTCACACATACACATGTACAAACATTAACTAAATAACAAATGTTAATATAAAGAACACGAAAATAACAAAAACTAAAACTAACAAAACTAAGTTACAAACTAACTAGCAAACTATATAACTAAAAATAATTAATTCACACAAATCTTAAATAATTGCTAGTGAATTTTGAGCAACAAAAAATATAAATAATTGCTATGATGGTCATAAAGGATTTTCATCAAACATGTAGTAGGCATCACACATACAAACACATACACAAATACATAGAGAGTAATTAAAACTCAAACTAAAACTAAAATTAGAACTATACAACTAAAACAAATTAGTTCACACAAATCATAAAATAATTAAAACTAAAACAATATAACTAAGAATTAAAAAAACTAAACAATAAAAAAAGAAATGGAAAGTTTTCAAACGGCGGTCAAAGATATAACATCCAAGCATTTTCAATACATTAAAAATGCATTAAGTTAAGGATTAGATTAAGACAAAAATACAGTTTAAGAAATAATACTGTATAATAGTACAGAAAATAATACAGTATTAAAATAATATAGTGTAAGAAAGTATACTGATAGAGCAATGTAGTGTGAAAATTACACTGTAAAAGTAATGCAGTGTAGGAATTTGACTGTTTAAGATTAAGCAGTACATAAATTGGACTGTTTAAGTTGAAGCAGTATAGGAATAATACTGTTTAGAGAATATGTTGAATAAGAAATGCTGTAGCAGTATAGAGAATGATTCGACAGTATAAGAAAAATACTGTCAGTATAAATTTAGACTGTATAGAGTTAAATAATATTGAAATTACATTATGTGATGGATGAAAATAAGTATGGAAGGTTATGGGACCTTATGAACTATATGAAAAAGAATACCGGTAATATAGGAAAAATATTATCAGTTTAAACTTGGATTGCGTAAAAAGTTTGGTAGACACTCAATGGATTTTGATTGGGCCACCACACCATGAAATGTGGCCCAATCACCTAAAGCCACCCAAGGAACCCACTTGATTACCATGAGTCAAATGGTGACTCACCACCACTTTTTGTAAAAAAAAAAAAAGAAAAGAAAAGAAAAGGAAAAAAAATGGTGAAACAATTTATGATATAAGAGACCAAATGTTGGCCTCCAACTTGCAAAGAAAAAAAAAAGAAGAAGAGAGAGAAACGTGAAAAGGGAAGGAAAGAAAGAAAGGAAGGAAGAAAAAAAGAAAAAAACCAAAAGGCTCCATTTTCTTCCTTCAAAATTGCCACACCCAAAGCAATTCTTTCTCAAAAATTTTGATGAATTCCAAGCTCCAAGTCGTGTTCAAAGCAAGTTCAAGACTAAAACCTTAAAGATTTCACAAATTTTAAGGTAAAAACCCACAAACTTTACCCTCAGTTTCCTAGGGTTTTTGTTGAAGTTTGATGAAATTTTTATGGTGTGGTATGAGCTTGATGTCAAGGGAATTTGGAAGCTTTCAAGTGCTAAAAATTGAGGACAAGCACTTGGGAATGATTAGGCAAAATCCTAGTCCCACAAGCTTTGTTAAAGTTTGTATTTTTATATGCATTCCAAGTGTTTGATGAAATGTTTTGGTCTATGGTATGTAAATGGATATTATGGCATGATTGGTTTATGTTCTATGATGATGGTGATGAAGATGGAAAGAAGAAAGTAAGGGTTTTGGTGAAATTCCAAAAGGGACTAAATTGCAAAGAAAAATAAATTTTCGACAAATTTGAAAATCAGCCAAAAAATCCCCCTAAACGTTGGAATTTCAAAAAAGTTACAACACAAAAGTTGTACTCGTCGAAACTATTAGGATGGAGTGGACAATTTTCTAAAATTCTACCCGGTTTAAAAGTTATGAATTTTGCAAAATTTTGGGCACAAAATTTCAAGAAATGAAAACGTTATGAAATGTTTAGAATTTGACCATGGCGCTTTTGTAAGTTTTGTTCCTTGCAAAAAACTGAATGTTATGCTATAAATTGGTCATTTTGGTTCCAAGGGCAAAAATGTAAATATTTTTGTATTTCGGGCCAAAATTGTAAAATTGTGTGAAAATTGAGTTTTCACATGGGAACATTGATTTCTTACACTACTGTAGGCAGTGAGTAATTATAGATGCTAAGTTTTAAAGGATTTAAAGTTTAGTCAAGGAGTGAAAGAAAATAAACAAACTTAAGGGCAAAATGGTCATTTTATAAAAAAGGCCAAAATGGACCCGAAACGCCCGATGTTGAAAAATGATCCTTCATGGGAATTTTTTATAACATGTAAGAAAAGGAACAGTAAAGTTAGGCAATGAGTTTGATAAGGTTACGAAGTTGACGAAAAACCCGATAAGGGTAAAAACATCATTTTTACGAAAACGGCCAAAGCGGAGTCGAATACTCTGAATTAGCAAAACGCTCTTAGATTGATAAAAAGAAAGTTAACTAATAAGTCGGGTGTCGTATGATCAGGACACAGAAGCAAACTAATAGAAGGAAAAAGAACAAGATAGGAACGAAAAAGAGAACATTAGGGTTAAGTCCAGGTAAGTTTGAAATCTTACCTACAGCATTAATAAATGATTTTTAAATATTTATGTATACGTTTATAAATGAGTTTGCAATTATTATGCAAGTTGCTTTTAAAGTATGTTTGCATTTATTATGCAAAAAGTTTTAAAGTTTAAAAGAAGATTTGCAATGAATTTGCAACGTTATGTTTAAAGTCTATTTGCATATTGATATGCATAATGTTTTTAAAAGTTCAAGTTATGATTTTCAAAGTATTTAAAGTATGTTTTGCATTTTGATAATGCATAATGTTTTATAGTTTAAGTTCTAAGTTTTATGTTGCATTTCTTATGCAATAAGTTGCATTTGTTGTGCAACAAGTTTCAGAGTACAAGTTATGATTTGCAAAATGTGTTTGTGTTTTATGTTGCATTTATTGTGCAATAAGTTACATTTATTATGCAATAGGTTTTAAAGTATAAGATATGATTTGCAAAGGTATTTGCATATGATGTGTTAGCATTTGTTACGCTCATTAACGTTAGAAAGAAGGTAAAGCATAGATGATAAAAGAAAGTATCATACTAGCCTCCTTGTTGTGAGGTACTGAAAGTAAAATTAAAGCTTGACCTCCTTGATGTGAGGTATATGACCTCGGTGTTTGATGGTCTTGTTAGACATGTATGCCCTAAGGAGTAAAAATGTAATACGTTTTTGGAGACATTTTTATCAATAAAGAATTTATTCATTTATATATACCAAATCTTGTCCTCTTTATGTTCATATTTGTTGAATGTATGTTAAGCAAACAGTAGTCTGAGACTGTCAGTCTAAACCTTAAGAATTGAGCATATGATGGACTGATTATGCAAAAGACACGATTTTTAAGGTGACGGTCTAAAACAAATAATCCGTAATCAAGGGAATAAAGTTAGGTGCTTTATTTATGTAAAGATTGTTATGTTGTCTATATCCTTTTTGAGAGATGGTTTGTCTTGACCATCGGAGTTGGACTCCATGAATAGAAACATTGGCACGTTGTCATAGGTGACGATGTGTTGGATCGGGACACAAAGTGAATTGATTTGGATTAATAATTATGTCTCGGTAAATCGATTCACTTTAGACAATCATTTGTATTGTATCTTAATCCTGATATGAATAGTGGACCCGTTGTCTCGACTTATGCTTTTGATGTGCCAAAGGGTGACAACCACATGTCAATAGTGGTATGCATGCCGGTAAGTTGGAGGCATGACACTTGATAGCGTAGACTTGTTATTCATAGATATGGAATCCATAGCTCCTCTTTCGGAGTAATGATATCCTCTTATATGCGTTGTCCTGTAATTGAAAAACTGGAGCGCTCAACCATTTGGATACATAGGTGTAACCAAATGGTATACTATCTTTGGATGGTAAGTTTTCTAATGGTGAGATAATGGAACGTAAGATAAAAATAATCGGGAAGGTAAGACAGAACTTGTCCTTAAGCCGATTATGGATTTTCATATGGGGACACGATACACTATGATATGTCATGGAGACTTAGTTATACGAGCTTCGTAATTCTATAAAGTTCAAGAGTGCAGCTCCAAGCTTTTAGTGGAGTAGCGTTGGAGTTGATAATTGTGAAATGTATATCTGGGATATTGGGTTTCATAATTATCATGAGCTTGAACTTTATAGGTCCATTTTGGTCCCCTTTGCTAGCTCACAATATCCTGTAACGACACGGCGTGTTTTTTCAATAATTGGTGACTTATGTCAAATTTATCAGATTGGTTTAAAATTTAGAAGAATTAAATAATTCATGTCTGTTTATCGGTTGAATTAATTTTGTAAAAAATTAGTTCAAGATAAACTTGTTGAATTATTGCGATCAGATAATTCTTGTCTGTTTATCGATTGATTTAATTTTGGATAAATTAGATCAAGATAAACTTGAAGAATTATTGTGAATTGCTTTATTTTCTTAGAGATTATCTTGATAAAGTTTGTTTTGATCAGATAACTTTTCTGTTGGGTTATTTGAATCAAAACTGAGACTTTATCCTATAGAATCTCGGGTGGAAAATAAAAAATTCGCAGAGCTTTTTTCGCGGGAGTTCGGCCTACCAAATGACGTGTTCGGCCTGTCGATAGGGCCTGTTTGGCCTGCCGATCAGTGAGTGATAAGATTACGCGTTTTCACGTAGATCTTATCAGATATTGATCTGAACTTGATTCTGTTTCGAGTTTTTGAGACCTAATCTGATAAGGACTGACCCCAGGACCAATAGCTATAAAAAAAGAGTAAGTCTCATGATTTACTCAGATCAATTGAGAGATTAAGAGTGATACTCTTCTGCTGAGCATCTGAAAAACTCCCTGAGAGCTTTTGTTCACAAATCACGAACACTAGTTTTGGGTTCTCTCTATTGGTTGGAAGGAGAGTCACCGGTGGAAGAGCTGTACGTGTGAGCCCACACTCACTCCGGTTGTGGATAAAGAATAGCAAAGAAGATTAGTTGGTTGAGGCTTTTCTGAAACATTACTTCTCTACACAAGTTGCGGAGGTTCTTCGGCACACAAAGGTTAGTAAGATCTGTCTAATTTATACATATAGCATGTCAAACTTGTGTTTTAGAAATTACTCTGATGAATTAAAGTTTTAAAAATTTCCCTGTGCATTGTTTTTCCAACAGGTCTTAAGTCTTCCACAAGGGAAGCATCATGTTCATGATCTCATAATTGATGATGTTAGTACGAACACTAAAGTAAGATAAGGAAAGTTAAGGAATAATGATAGAAAGCTAAAGTAAGATAAGGATAGTTAAGGAACGAAGATAGAAATTCAAGTAAGAAAGGAATGTTCATAAGATGCTTATAATCAAAAGTTCATAATCAAACATAAATAGAATTATGCATTTTGACTTTGTTGGTATTCCTTGTTATGAAATGTTATATGTTATGTTATGAAAAACATTTTGGATAATGTTTATGTTAAAAGTTTATGAAAAATATTTTTATATTTTCAAGAAAAAATTTATGAAGAACGTTTATGAAAACGTTTCAGAAATGTTTAATGAAAAACATTTATGAAAAATGTTTTAAGAGAAAGGTTTTCAAGAGAAAAGTTTCTAAAGCATGTTTTAAATAATTTGTGAGAATATGTTTGAACTTACTAAGCAAAAGCTCAATAAAAGTTTTTTCGTACTGTAGGTAGTTCTATGGGTGACCGGGAGGACTTGTTAGAAGAGTTAGGTGCTGCGAAGGGTAGATACGAAGATTTGGGTATGGATACCACCACAGTTTGCTTCCGCTACACAAAGAAAAGGTTTTCCACTATTTAATACAGTTTTTTCAAAGTTTTAAGAAAATCAAAGTTTTAAGATATGTTTTCAAAGTTTAAGATATGTATTTTAAAAAATGTTTTATATAATCATAAAGTGAAGTTTTAAGCTATGATTTAATAAATGTTTCTTAATAAGTTTTAAGAAATGATTTGAAATGGTTTTAAAGGTAAGTGTTGAGCAAGGTCTCAACTTAGATTGCGACAGAAGTCGCAACAGTTTTTAAGAATGTTTTGAAAGATGTTTAAAAGGAAAAAAAAATTTATTTCAGTACTTTTCTTACTAAGTATGTAAGATTTCTATTTAAGTAATGATGTTTAAGTAAGTAAAGTGACTACCTGAAAAGACAGGTCGTCAAAAAAGGCGGGCAATAGCAGGGCCATGGAGGTAATAAACTCGAAGAGAAGAACACTTGGAGAGTTCATCAAACATGTAGTGGGCATCACATATACAAACACATACACAAATGCATAAAAAGTAATTAAAGCTAAAACTAAAATTAGAACTAAACAACTAAAACTAATTAATTTACGCAAACCATAAATAATTAAAAGTAAAACTATATAACTAAATTTTTTTAAAAAAAACCAAAACAATAAAAAAGAAACGAAATGCTACTAAACGGCGGTCGAACATGGGCAAGGCGGGGTCATGGAGACGATGAGCTCAAAAAGAAGACACTTGAAGAGAAGAACCTTCACAAACGAGGGATGGTAACAAGTTTGTAGGTTGTGGAGGCCTCGAGGCTAACGGCAACACGTTGAGTCGAGGCAAAGACGACAATGGCGACAGTGGTAGTAGAGAGAGAGGATTTGAGGGTTAGAGAGAGAGGTAGGATTGGATTTAGAGAGAAAAGGGTTAAGTTTGAGTGCTAGTTCGAATAAGATGGAAAGAGAGAGCGGGCTTTTTAAAAGTTCGCTGATTGTGGTAAGGGTGAGCTTTTTGATTTTTGCTAACCATCTTTCACGACAGTTTTTAATAAAAACTGTCATATAATATGCCCCCTACCATGACGGTTTTTCGTAAAAACCATCGTAGAATCTTCCGTTTACTACCAAGATGGCTTTCATGTTTTACACATACTCTCCGTGTGTTTTTCCTGGTTAGCATGATGGTTTTTAAGAAACCGTCGTTATTAAGTATAGTGTATTATACAATTTCTAGTAGTGTAAATAAAGCATTATAATAGGAAGTTTAAAATAAGAAACTATTTCTAATAGTAAACCACTATTGACTGTTGCTTATGTCCTACATCACATGACAAGTTAGGAAATTTAGTTTCATTAGCTCTAAGTGACACTTCACTTAGAATAAAAGTATATTAAGATAATGATAAAATCCATGATTTGAGGTTAAGGTTGATTAAAATCAATAGTAGAAACATGAACAGTCGTAATCAATAGTGGAAAATTTAGACGATGACATAATTAGACGGTGGAGATAATTTGGAGTTAGGAAAACATTAAAAAAAAAAAAAAAGAGTCAAGGATTAGAAGGGGCAGTTTGCAATATGCCGAAGGAGGAAAAATTGACCAAATTCAAATGGATGAAAGTATAAAGGAAAAGTTTATCCTGTGTGCAAACTTGGTGTAAAGAAGATGCATGGTGACACATAAAACCCTAGTTTCCTTCAAATTTCTCTCATCTTTTTCTAAGTTTTTGAGAGCTCAAAACACTCTCCGCTCCTCACTTTCAAAACCGCACATAGAGACGTACTCTCTAAAAGTTTTATCACTTAGACCTCCACACTCATCCTCACAAAGGAAAAAGCAGTGTATGCTCAAGTTTTTAGAGTATCTTTAAGGTAAGACAACCAATAGAAATCTTGGTTGTGTTTTTAGTGCTCATAGTCAAAAAACTCACATTAATATTTTAGTGGTGCTGGAAGGATTAATCTCTCCATCAGGGGGAAAAAGCTTAATTTTAAAACTCTAGACCAACACCAAGGAAAAAAATCACATGTTTTAAAGTTTTAATGTTGTCTTACAAACAATAGGTAAAGTATGAAATGTTTTAACTCCAAGAAAGATAATAAAGACGGAGTGAATATGATCTTGAATGAGTTATTAAGTGAAGACATGAAGATAAGTTTTAGTTTGTAGTTTTAAGATATATGCCTTATCTTAAAAGTTTGCTATTTCATGTAAGATAAGACTTTACAAGGAAAGATTATAACTTTGGGAATAAAATTATGAATAAGCTTTATCTATATAGATCCATAACCTCACAACATTTTTAAGACTTTTGAAAGCAAAGATAAACTTATAAGTTTCAGAACTACACGCAAAGTTTCAAGTGCATAGTATAAAGTTCGAAAACTATATAAGGATTAGGTTTTAATAATGAAAAAGCCCTAAGTTTAAGCTCATGAAGAAACCCTAACGATGCAACAATGTATTGTGACATAAGTTATTATATATGTTTTAAAAGTTAAGGAAAAAGATCAAGTAAAGATTTGAGCCAAAAGGGTGAAAAGTAAGTTTTAACCTCAAAATTCTTAAAATTGTATTAATAGAATATGCATGTAATGATAAGATTTATTGCATTAAAAAAATACGAAGATTGAACCAAAAATGAGTTATGAAACTCAATTTTTAAGCTACAAGCATCTAATTGCAAAATTTATCATAATAGGGTCTAAAACTAAAAATTGGATCCTACATTAAAACTGAAACTCTAGGGAGTGTTAAAAAGTTTCCCCACTTCCCAACCATGAAAAAGTAAATACTTTCACTAGAAAATAAGAAAGGAATACGGATTAACCACTACCACAAATAATATATTTGATGACACTGATTCTACAATGGTTTGCTAAGTAACTGTCTTAAAGTCTAGTGCGGCACAGAATACTTCGTGTTTCAGAGTCCTGTGTCCTTGTCTCTCATACTCGTCCCCTATCTCTCTAGCTCTCTCTTTTAGTCGCTTGTTCTCTCTCTGTCTCTCTCTGTCACCCTTACCATGATTGTGTCCTTTTGCTGTCGAACAAGTTGCCGTCACCTTAGCAAGCCGTCACCTAAGCTCCCCTACTATCGCAGGACTTCATTCAAGCCTCCTTAGACCTCACCCTCACCTCAACCAAGGCCATCGCCCAATCTCTCGTTGTCACTCTATCAAAGCCTCGTTTCCAAATCTGTGGCAGTCTCATCCTCCATCAATGATACTTTTTTCTTAATATTTGTAAAATCTTGTTGTAAATTAAAATTATTATTGTTGCTGTAAACGGATTTTGTTTAATTAGTTAGAATAAATTTTTTGAATTAGTTGATTCTAAAATTTGTTAGTGTAATTTGTTGAATTAAGTTTAGTTTTCTTGACTTTAGTTTTTGCGATTGTGAGATTAGCTTGGGTTATTAGTTGATTACGGAATTTGTTGAGTTTAGATTTGTTGGAATTAGTTAGTATTTTATTTAGTTTTAGTTTATTTATTCAATTAATTCTTTAGTTTTGTTTAAATTTTAGATAATTTTATTGTTAGTTTTTTATTTGGATTTGTGTTAGAAATTGGTTATTTAATCTGCTATTAGATTGAATACAGTTATTATTGTTGTGAATTTGAAAGTAAATACGTGATTTAGTTAGTGTAACAAATATTTTTATGTTGATTTGTTTTGTAATTATTTACGTGAATATTGTATTGATTTTGTGGCAAGGGAAAAGAAATGGATACATGTTAATAGGATAAGCAATGAATATCAAAAAGTAAGCATATTTATCAAATATGGATATGGCATGGTAAAGATATCCTACTTTAGCACCGACAGTGAGAGGAAATATCCATGTTAGTCATGTTAATGAGGAAGATGATGGTACTAACATGATTGACATGATGAATAATATACTAGAAAACTTTCTGTACCAACCAGAGTTATTTAAGAAGATGATAGGAGCTGTAGATACATCGTTGTATAGCGGGTGTATGAAGTATACCAAATTATTCATGTTGATTAGATTATGGAATTTGAAGGCATTGGGTGGGTGGTTAAATTCAAGTTTCATAAAATTTTTAGAATTTTTACATGATGTGTTTCTAGATAAAAAAAAATGCAGGCAACTATATATGAGGAAAGAAAATGTTAATTACAATAGGAACGGACTACGAGAAGGTATACACTTGCCCAAATAATTGATGTAGACCATTAATGACTTCTATGCATATGGAAACCTATTCACGTACTTGGTCAAGAGATTAATAGGTTACCCTGTTTGCATGAACAAGGAATCTTCATTTTGGTTAAAGCTTGCTGGAAAGATGGTTTACGATACCATAGATGGTTTTTGCCTTTGAACCATAGATACTATAGACAAAAGAAGGCATTTTAATGGCAAGATTGAAGAAAGGCAAGATCCCAGTATTTGAGATGATTAAGAATGTCAAATTGGTTTTCAAGAAGAAGAAAAATAAAAGTAGTTTTCAGCAAGAGGAAAATTAAAAGTTATGAGCCAATGGAAGAAGGACCTTAGAAAAAAAAAAGTCAGTTTTCAACTTCCATATTAGAGTCTCTTTTCATCCTTTAATCTTCAATGTCATGCACATTAAGAAAATGCTTGTAAATTAATAATGGGCATATTGTTGACATTCTCAAAAAACTAAAAATTGTTTCAATGCACGATTGGATCTTATCAATGTAATACAAGATTTGATTTGGCTTCCAAGAAAAAGGGCGCTCAAACTTACATGCCTCCAGCAAAGTACACATTATCGAGACAAGAGAAGAAAAAGTTCTATGAATGGCTTGTTTTGGACAAAGTTATGAAAGCATATTCTTCCAACTTCAAAATATTGTTGCCAATGACGAACTTCAAGCTTGCTACCATAAAGACACATGATTGTTACACTTTGATACAATATTTGTTGTCACTCGCTTTGCATGAATTCCTCCTAGCGGAGATGAGATATGCACTTAAAAGTTTTGTTTCTTTTCAACTCCATATGCTCTAAGCTGATGGATAAAACGATGCTACATACAATACAAGCTCAATTGGTGAAAACCTTGTGCATGTTTCAAAATTTCTTTCTCCCATCACTCTATCACTCTTTGACATTATGATTCATTTAATGTTGCATTTACTATGCAAAGTTAAGGTTTATGGGCCAGTATAATTGATTTATGAGTATTTTACTCATAGATCAAGTATTTCTTAAGCTTAGATAATGTGAAAATCCTCAAGCTATTGTGTTATTTTAATATTTTTGGTGTTATTTTGTAGGAAATTAATAAAATGGGACTTTATTGGACTTTTAGCATTAAAAATAGAGTTTAGAAGACTTTTTGCAACAAAAAGGAGCTAAAAAGTGTGCCCTATGTGCTTTGGTATGTGCCTCCGTATGGAAGCACAAAACGGCCATGTAGCCACGCCAAAGAGCCTTGCTGCCCTGCATGCCCCTAGAAACTAGCACTGCAGCACTAAAAAGGGGCACTACAGCACCTAGTTGAGCACGCGGCCGCGCGTAGCTTTTCCTTATTGTCACGTGTCCTGAGGCCCCTTACATATTGATTCCCATTTTAAGGACTGATTTGGCCCAAAATTCGATCGAAGGCCTAATAATTAATCCTGAAATGTTGCCTAAGATCTTAAAAACCCTAGAGCTCATATTTTTAGAAAAAGAGGAAGCCTTCATTTTTAGAGGAGGAGGCACACATTCCCAAGAGAATTTGGCTTATTCCAAAGAAGAAAATGGGGAAAAAGAAAAGAAAAAATATTTTTTTTGTTTTAGCTTAAGATTTTAGTTCTAGTTTTTAAATATAGGTTTTCTTTTCAAGAAAGCATCATAGGAGATGCATTTGGAGATCAAGAAGTTGGAGAGGAGAAGAAGTTAAAAAGCTTGGAGCTTGTGACAACTCCAAAATGGGTGTTTTCAATCTCATTCTCTTCTTTGTACTTTAATGATTTGTAAATGTTGAGCCCTTGATGTTGGTTTGTATAATTTTAGTTATGGAAGAGTTATTTTTCTAGAGTTTTGATTTTGCCTTATTATGATGTATTGATTTATTTTAAGTGCTTTTGTCAAGATTGATTTGTGTTGTCCTATTCTTAATGCTTCTAATTTATTTAGCCAATGGATTATATGATTTGATGTATGCGTTAGGCATTTGGGAAAGATAACTTACGTGTCTGATTTAGATAGCACAAATTATATTTTTAGAGCTCAGATGGCCTAAAATTCCTTTGTAGTCATTAGAGAACTAGAGCTTAATGAATGTTTAATTTACTCGTTTTTAATAGGAATATTAGAATCGGGTTTTCAACATATTATCCAATTAGGCTCTCGGGAGAGTTAATTGGGTTACTTAAGACGTTCTCGACTAATTAACTATGTTATTGACTTGATAATAATTTAATATGGATTAATTATGGTGAAATTGATTCCCTAGTATTTTTAGTTATTTGTTTTTTGTTACTTAATTTTATTTGCTTGGCCATTTTTTATTAGTTTCTTTGTTCAGTTATTCAAATAATCCTAAAGTCTAATCTAATTTCAATAATTAACATATAATTGATATAATCTTCGTGGCATCGACATTCAGACTCTAGATCACTTTATTACTTGTATGCTTGCACGTGCATCTCAATAATAATTGAGGTAGATGTACTCTTTTGAAAGATACATAAAGATTTTGAAGAGTTATGACAAGCATGCAAATAGGAGAAGAGGTTTGCATTGTAGAAAATTACATAGCTAAAATAACTATTGAATTTTGCTTGGAGTACTTGTCTAATGTCAAAGCAATTAGTTTTCCAAGGAAGGTTAACAGTGAAACTAAAGTTAAATCTTCCTATATTTCTTTGTTGGTTTCTTGCAAGGAATGGAAGCAGACATGTCTTAATATTTTGTACAATTTCATTAAGGTCTACATGCAGGAAATAAAAGAGAAAAATCCTAAAAGAGAAAGAAATGAGAAGTAGTTGCAAAATTAACACTACCGGACTTTTAGATAATGGATAAGAGCACATATATATGCCATGTCTTGCAAGTCTTAGAATGAATGTGTCTCCTACAACTTGATTAAGTTGGCCAGAGGACTTTTATCAGTGGTCATGACATATACTTCATACTTAATTAATGTTTATACTTTTTACACTCATGAAAGAGATGAAAAGCACTCAATCTAAAATAGTGGTGTACATTTTCATGCATGCTTCATTTACAAAAAAAGAATCTCGTATATAAAATAATGACCTGCTACGGTTATGTTGAGGACATATAGAAACTTGACTATACCAGACTGCAAGTGATACTATTTATGTAAATGGGTTGGCAATAATTAAATGAAGATTGATAAATGATGACATTATAGTGCTAGATTTTAGAATTTAGGCTACAAGAATGATCCTTTCATCATTGCACTACAAGCAAAACAAGTTTTTTACACAAGCAATTCTAAGGATTTGGAGTTGTCATTAGTTGTGGTAACGAAGCCAAGAGCAACTTATGATGGTGATGAGGATGACAATAATTGCAACGATATTCAATCATTTATCAAAGGATTACTATCAATAGATGAGGTTTATGTCTTTGATGATGATGCTTCATGCTTGGTCTGTTTGGATGTTGAATAGACATGTGTTGTAAACAATAATAAAACAAAGAAAGAGAAGTAAATATGTTATATGTTGTATTGTATTGTTTTTTTTTTTTTTGAACTAATTCATTCCATGTTACATTGCATTTTACTTTGTTGTGTTTTTATTTAAACCATTTCATTGCTTAAATAATTATAACAGTTTTGGAATTTTATTGATAGATTTTAATTAGTTTTTGTTATCAAAGTTAATTAAATTACTCTTATTATTGTGTATATTTGTTCTGTAGTTTTATTTATATTATTATGAATATAAGCTTTTATTATTGTGTATATTTGTTAATTTTCTAGTTTTATTCATATTTGTTCTAAATATTAGCTCTTATAAATTTATTTTGCATATATATAATATAGTAACGAATACCAATAAAACGTGAGTTCAAATAATAGATAAATCACGAGATATTAAAGGCCATTAATGGAAAATTAGCATAAAACAACATTTATTTTTTCTTATTGAGATATTTTAGAAGACTATTATATAGTAAAAGACATTAGACGCCAGTTTCCACAAGAAACCCTCATCTAATGTATTTCTTGGAGCACCATAGAAGCAATAAGACAAAAGTTAGAAACCATCAGATAATGTGTATAACATTTTATGTCGTTCAATAAGATGGTGGTTTGATGGTTTTAAACCTTTGTCATATGTTCTACGCGTACTAATGAAGGGTTTAACGCCAAATTGTAAAAACATGGTAAAAATGTATTTTGTTTTGTCAAAATAACGATTTTGGTGCATAAAAACATGTATCTTAAGGTTATAATAATGAATTTTAATGAAGTTTTACTCTTAGAAACAAAACAAAACCCTAAATGACAAACTAGAGGCAAAAATATCAAATTCTTCCAAGTAAAGGGAGGAACTATAATTTAAAGCTTTCACTATTTTCCAATTGTTTGGAACAATTAAGTCAAACTATAAATATGGAGCTTAAGTCAAAAAAATTTGAATGAGAAAGAGAAAGAATGAGCCTTTAGGTGACTAAATACTAGGGTTTTACAAGTTGTAAATTTAGCGCATTAAAAGGCATAATGAAATCAACCTAGAGCCTGAAAACCAAACTCATATGAACCACAAATCCACTTCATTAACCCAAAGAGACTAAGTTTGAAAGATGACCCAAAACACATCACACTTGCATTATAGAAGCCATTAAGGATAAAGGAGTCACCAATTATGGTTAAGTTGTGTCATTAGCCTAACGTAATTATATGGATCATGAAGCGGGACTAACTGATGGGAAATTTTCATGATTCTAGCTTTTAAAGCTTACTTTCTTAATTGCCACATATGTTTAAATATGACTTGACTTAAACATTTAATGTAAGTGGTAGTGTGACAACTTTTTTAAGTGTGACATAAATAAACATATTTTTTAAAAAGTGTTACATAACATGTAATTTTCTCTTAAATGATTATGTTAAGCCCAGTAGTATGAATGAATGTAATTAATGATAATTAATTAATTAATTAGTGATAATTTATGTGGTTGATTTACCAAGTGTAACTAATTTGAATTAGTTGATAAATTATGTAGTTAGATATTTACTTATTTAGGAAATTAATTAGTTAATTAATGAAGTGTAAAGAATTATTAAATAACCAAGAAAATAAAATTAAGTAAATTAATAAGTAATTAATATAATTAAAGAAATAATTAAAAAATAAAGGATTAATTATAAAGTGACTAAGAAAGTAATATATAGTCTTGATTAATCAAGGAAATCGAGGCTAAGTAATTGACTATGAGGGTAATAAGGTAAGAGTAGTTTAATGATTAGGGTTAATTCTATTAAATTATCCAGGATATTTAAGGATAATCAACAAAGCTAGACTTGGAGTAAATTAGGTACCGCCACTATTATGTTCTACCTTTTTTCTTACGTTTTTCTTTGGTTTATATCATTTCTCCTTGCTAAAAAGACAAAAATAGTTATAGATAACAAATGTTTACCTAAGCTTAACCTAATATACTTTTGTAAGTGGTATAATAGATCCCTGGACTTGACGAAATATAAAGATGCCCAATGAACGATAAGGGTTGTAGGCAAAGTAAATTAGTGGAATACCGATTAACTAAATTAAGGTCAACTTAGCTACTAGGAAGGAAACAAGTAAATTAGTTTAGTATTTATGATGAACGTAACAAAGACAAAATATCATAATAAAGTTCAAGTAGGATTTAGAATTTCAAGATTGGATGCATCTAAAGGTAAAGTGAGACAATGGTCTACTCTAATTGATGGAGTGTGCTTCCTTAGGATCCGGATTCGAATTAGTGATTTAATTTGAGTTAATGTCATTTGAATTAGGATTTGAGTTAGTGATTTAAATTGTTATTCGAATTGACGTTTGGATGTGCATTTAAGTTTTCAGAGTTTTCAGATAGCTTAAACTTTTGCTATAGTAAAAACTAGGATTTTGGGAGAAACAAACATGTATCTGAAGGATTCTTGATACTCAAATCCAAATTTGAGTCTATTGAGTTCAAAAAATGCATGAAACAAACATACCCTTAAATATTAAAGTTTATTTTGAGTTGATAATTTTAGTTGATGTGTTCAAGAAGCATATAAGTTAGTTATTATTGTAGTTTAACTATAAGTATTTTTGTTTTTTTTTTTTTTTGAGATATACGACCTTATTAATATCAAAATTGATTTTAAATTGATTTTATATAATGCACGTTTTAAGAAGTATTTAGAAGATTATATTTATGTTTGAAATGTATTTAGTAAAATAATTTATTAATACCAAAAAACCTAAAAATTTATGATATTAAGTTAAGGTAAGGATTTTTAAGGTTGACAAGTAAGTTATGGATTTGTTTGGTATCATTTTGTTTATTTTATATAAAATATCATATATTTTCTCTTTTTTTCTTATTTTTTACTTAAAAATGAACAAAAAATATATTTGGTAACTCTTATTTGGTTTTTTGCATTTAAAACAAACGGTAGTGAAATGTTTGATAATAATAATTTTGTTGCATATTATTTTTTTCACAAGAACAAAATACATATCGTTGACTTGGGCTGGGCAACAAGGATGGTCTAGCTATATCATAGCCCTAGAAAATGAAATTAGAACATAATAAAGGGAGAAAACATCTTAACAACAATCTTCAACATGAGAAAATAAAATAGAATAAAATTTTCTTGATGAATCCAAGCTGGAATCCGTTTTCGATTGAACTATCTACTCCTTTGCCTTACTGAGCAATTACTCCCTCTTTTTTGAGTCTAAGTGTCCTCTAAAAACCCAAAATATGTCCTTTTTATAGGTTTGTAGCAAAAAGGAACAATTACAAAAAGTTCAAAATTAAAAATTTTAAAAATCCCATCTTGACACCGCGGCCTCGGATGTTAGACTAAGTACCCTAAGAATTAAATTATGCAATTGTTTTGAAGACATTAATCAATAAAGAGTTTAATATTTATTTCATATATCAAGTATATTCTCTTTGTGTTTATTTATATTAAATGTATGATAAGCAAATAAAAGTCTAAAATTGTCAATTTAAACCTTTTAAGATCATGCACATGATGAACAGATTATGCAGAAGACATGAATTTCATGGTGATAGTCCAAATATTATAGGTCCATAATCGAGGGAATAAAGTTGTGCATTTTATTCACGTTAAGATTGTTATGTTGTTTGCTTCCCCAATGAGAAATAGCTTGTCTTAGTCATCAAAGTGGCACTCCAGGAGTAAAGACTAGAGGTGAACAGAGACAATCCGATGAATCCGATCTAACCTATCCAATGAAATTTGAGATAATCCAAATCTGACGAATCTAATTAAGAATTTCTATTAACCTACATAATTCAATTTTTCATTGGATGGATTTGGGTAGAGTTTTTCAAAATCTGAGATAATCCAAATCCATCCAATGTAAAATATATATAATATTTATCATACATATTTAATATTGTAATTTTAATATAATCTTATATGTAAGAAAACCCTATTCTTTTAAAAAAAAATAAGCAAGATAGTTTATAAAGACATCTTCAATATAGTTCTAGACTTCTAGTTTTTAATTTCTAATACATACTACACACTATACTGCACAATATCTTAAAAAGATTAAAATAAAAAAAAAAAGACTTCGTCACTTTCTACTCCAATATACACATCTGACACCTCATTTATGTTTTGTTTACAACTCTACCTATCTAAGTATCTATTTCTTCACTTCGAAGTCCAAAAAATGCCCACTTTCTCTCTTTGTTCAATGACCGCCAACCTTCACATCCATGCCTCTCTTTCATCTGGTCTTCTTCTCGCTGGCATCGTCGGCCCTTGGGTATTTTTTTTCCTTAGTTTTTATTACCTTTTGTTTGTGAGGTATGATTTATATATTCAAGCTTTGTTAGACATTCAATATATAATGAATTTTAGTTTTTTTTCTTTATATATTTCTTATTTTGATTTTTTCCTTTATAATCTGCAATCAAATCAACCTACCCAATCGACCCAAACTTTAATTTAGTACATTATTTTTAAATTTTGGATTCATTGGGTGGATTAGATTTAAAATCAAAACTTTAATTAGGTGGGTTAAAAAATCCCTAAAATCCACTCAATGCACCCGATGTTCACCCCTAGTAAAGACATTGGTATATTGTAATTGGTGACAATATATTGATTAGGACTAAAGATGAATTAATTTAGTTAATAATTTAGTTTTGAATAAATTAATTCACTTTAGACAATCATTTGTGGTAAATCTTAATACTAAAAAGAACCAATTGTTTGTATTTTTCACTTGTGTCTTTTGATGTACTAAAGGGTGACATCCTAAATTATATGAACGGTACACATACCGATATATTGGGAACATGACTCTTGAATGACATAAACTCGTTATTCTTAGATATAGAATCTATAGCTCTTTTGTAAAGTCAATGATATTCTCTTATAGGCATTATTATGTAGTTGGAAAATGGTACGCTCAACCATTTTGATACATGTATGTAACCAAATGGTATACTATTCGTATTGGTTATAAATAGTAAGTATTATAATGGTGAGATAATGGAACATAAGATAAATATAATCAGGATGGTAAAACGAAATTTATCCTTAAGCCAATTATGAATATCCTAAAGGGATGTTGCATATTACGATATGTCATGGATATTTAACTTGTTAGAATTTTGTAATTTATATATATAGTTCAAGAATGCAGGTCTAAGCTTTTAGTAGAGTAGGTTTGAAGTTAATAATTACAAAATTTACATGTCAGGAATATGTTATTTTATAATTATAGGAGCTTAATCTATATATGTCCATCGGGTCTTCTTTGCTAACTCACATATTTCCTACAACGATAAGATGTGTTTTTCTATCATATTGGTAACTTATGTTAGTTCTTAAGATTGGTTAAAATTTGATTAATTGGATTTAATAATTCATGTCAGTTTATTAGTTGATTAATTTTGAATTATTTGAGTATATGTTATTTGAGTTGGATTATCTATATATGACTATTTTAATAAAAAAAACTTCTATATTAGGTTATTTGAATTGAAAGTAAGGCACTATTAAAGATACCCAAGTCAAATAAACTAGAAATTGTTTAATCAATTCAAATAGGTAAAGTGGTTTGCTTTGTAGGACTTGGAAAATATGTGGCCGCATCTGTCACGTTAGCCCAGTCAACCGGACATGGTGTGGTCCGGTGGACTGCTCCTACCACGCCGCTATTTGCATCTAATGCAGTTTAGTTGTGGGAGTTGATCGAAATTCAAATTTTGAAGCCAAATTTAATAAGAACAATTCCCATCCGACCACTATAAATGGAAAATGTTTTCCTATGATTTTTTATCATAAGTAAAGTCACTTAAGAGGTTTAGAAAGAAATTTCTAAAAAGAAAAATTCTATTACTTTATAGAATTGTTGTTTGATATCTAGAACAGTAATTCTTTGTTTTCTTGTGATTGGAGGAGAAGTTACCCAGACGTGAATCGAACGACGTGTGCCCACTTGCACTCTAGTCATGTAATAAAGAATAACAAAAAAAAAAAACCAATTAGTTGAGGCTCTTGCAAATACAATTCTTAGTAGCAGTTCTGTCATACGATTTCATGTCAAAAGTGCAATTCCAATGTTACGAGATAGAAAAGATTTTTTATTAATTTATCATATATAACATGTCTAACTCATTTATGAAAAAAAGTGTTTATTTAAAAATTTTTAAAATTCTGCCGCTTACTTGTCATACCAACATCGGATCCCAACGTCGGGTCACCAGCCCCTTATATGGAATTCTTGTTTTGGCTCCAGCATTGCGACGCTCACTGGGCATTGGTCCTCTAATCCATAAGGCTGTCATTGCCGCAGCGCCACTAATCAAGGCTGCAACTCTGGCTTCTAAGTTTTTCTTTATTTTAGACCATTCGAAGCCATTTTTTCGTCCCTTTCATAATCAATTGAAAATGTTAATCTGCAAAACGAACAAAAAAAAACACATAAAAATACGAGAAAACCACCAAAACATCAAGTTAGAGGTTTTGAAATGCGTATAGAGAATCAACTCATCAGTCGGCTTGCCGTCCTAGTCCACCGGCCGGCGAGCATCAAACAATTGGCCTGCTGGTCCTTTGGACTTGGAAAAATTTCTAGCTCCCTCCTTCAAGTTTAAATCAAGTTTCCTCGATTTCAACTTATTTTAACAGATCCAGGAGTGGAAAGACATGCAGAAATCATAGAAACATAGCTCTAAACATTCTAGAAATAATTTCCTAATTTTTAAACACAAAAACTCAACTTGGAGTTTTGAATCAAAACTTGAAAATTTAGAACCACGAGCATTTAATTTGAGTATAAATCATGGAATTTCTTAAATGTCAACATGCATACGCGGATTAAAATATGTCCCGATCATCAACAGCCAAATTAAACCATTTAACATTAATACACACCCACATATTCGTCAAAATACATAACAATCCCTAAAACGAATTTGCATGTTAATATAGATCACATAACCAGTTTTAATGAGACAACAAAAAAAAAACACAAATTCATAACTAAGATTCAGATTGAAAGATAAACCATATTCGTTTCAGGATTTGTTAACCTCAACTTTTTAAGAAAAATGGGTTTCAAGGCTTGAACTCTTGAAGCTTGTAAAAGAGAACACTTCAAATTTGGAGGCTTATTATTTTTTGAGTTTGACTATGATTTTGTTGCTGGAAATTTCTTGAGAGTAAGAGAAAGAGAGGGGGAGACGTGAGAGTGACAGTGAGAAGTTATGTCTAAGATGTCTTTTAAAGGAAAGATGGAGGAGAATTAGTAGGGAACAAAAATCTGGTAAGTGGGATTTTTTTATCTGGTCTTGGGGTTGGGGATTTAGCATTTTAAGAAATTCTGGCAGGAGAAAACACATGAGAGAGGGGAAGTTTGACGAGTGACATTTTGCAATAAAATGGTAAAGTAGTGGCAAACTTGTAAATATGCAAAACTAACTGAATTTTAATATTTTAAAGCATATGATCATAATTTTTAATTGGTTTAAGAACTAAAAATAACGCAATGTTAATTAAATAAATGCTATGGTAATTAAATTAAATGATAGTGATGATTATTGATCTTTGGCACACTAATTAAACCTGTTTAACATAATTAATAAAAATTAACATTTGGAGTGCTACATGTTCTGGTCAGGACTTTGATTTTTGAATGAGCGGGTTTTAAAAAAAAATTAAATGACAGTTTACGTCGTAATATGTTATAAATTAAACCGTCGTCTAAAGTCAGCACAAAAATCCAAAATCTGAGGTGTTCATGCTGCATTATTTATAACGATTGTTTTCCTAAAAACAGTCCTCTTATTAGCATCGCCTAATGAGGCATTTGTAGCATTTATTGTAGTGACACACACATATAAACTAAAACTATGTTATGAATTTCAGAATAGATACAAATAAGTAGCCAAACTAATTTTCAGATGGAGAAAAAAGATACATGTACTATATATGCATACAAAAGAAAAGATTTTTGACCAAAAAAAAAAAAAAGCAGTAACAAAAGAGTCGAGTTTGATTTTTTTTTCTTAAGAATAACATTTGGTTAAAATAATACAAATTGTACGCAATCAGACTTATCATAAAATATTTTAGAACAAAAAAATTGAAAATAAAGAATGCAAAAACGTTGTATCTACTAGCTAGATTTAAAAGGGAAATTTAAGATAAAGAAGCATTCAGACACTTTACTTTTGGCTCTATTTCGAACTACAAAATATCCATGGATTGAATTTTGTCTCATTCAGAAACCAAAAAATTGGGAAGAAAAATGTATAAGAGTTTCGGAAAAAAATTTAATGGAGCGGGCAGATGTTAATTCTCGTAAGAATATAAGAGGATGTAATTTATAATCCCAATCCTGTAAAATTTTACAAGTGATCATCACTCTCTTTCACTTCTTCTCATTTATTAACACAATTTCTTCGATTTTCACTTTTCAATTTCTTCTTATCCCATTTCCACACATTCGATGCTTTCCCTCTTTCACTCCATTCATTCTACTTCTCAACTTTCTCTTTACTCATTTCTCTTCACTTTTTCTCCCCCTGTCCATACTCTTCGCTTTCTGTCTCAGGATCAAGATTGGTGGTTATAAAACATGTAATACTATTAGGACATTATAAAAAATAAGTAATGGCATTTTATTAATAGTTTATAAATTTTTCTATTGTTTTTTTTGGGTTCGTATTAAAAGGATCCTATACTATCTGTAAAATCCTTGAGGATATATCACGTGTTATGGAAAGGACTTGGTATAAGATATAGATTCACAATTGATAATAAATATAGGTGGGCAGTTTATTTTGATAAGATAAAATGTGTTTCCTGCCTCCAAATTAATAAAATGGTCTTATCTAGATTATAATATGTAATGTAATTACTGAATCGACATATCAATGTATTTAGAATGTATTGAACCAAGATCAGTCTATTTAAAATTTTACAAGCTGTGATCATCATTCTATCCATCATTTGTTTCTTCCTATACCCTCAAACTATTGTTGGAATTAAATATGAAACACAATGGAACGAACGGATCATTAATAAACAAAAATTTTCTGACAAACTTTGTTCATCAGGAATAGCTATATAATTTTAATTAATAATAGAAAGCTTAGAGAATTTTTACAAACCTCTTGAAGACTAATCAGAGTATCATAGCTTTCATCTTTAACACCACAATCTTCTAAAGCCAAGCCTCCACACCAATGGAAAGACGAGTAGGCATCAAACTGCAAGAATAAATTAATCTCATACTTTTCTAGATCTGCTATGTAATCTACACATAAGATAACATACCCTTTTTTTTTCAGAGAAAGATCTCTCAATTTTTCTCTCTAAGTCTTCTATAACAGTTATGTGAAAGATTTATATATATATATGTATAGATAACTGTTATCTCTACATTACAACAAATTCGAGATTATATGACTTTCATTTAAAAACCGTTTCTCAAAAACCATCTTGATAAGAAAAAAAAAGGCGGCGCGCTACGCCCGAGAAGATGAAAACCGTCATGGTATGGACAACATCTACCATGACAGTTTTTAAAAAACCATTGTGGCACGCTACTACTCTACCCACGACGGTTTTTTAAAAAACCGTAGTGGCATACCACTATGGTTTTTTTCTAAAAACCGTCATAGTAGCTCACTTAAAACTCCTTTTCCCATATCGATAATCAGACATAAATCAAAAACTCACCTCTCAAATACGAATATAGACCCCTCTGAAACAGCCACCGCCGTCCCTCTCTGCCTCCACACTCCTTAATCTCATTCCAAATTGTAAGTTTTTGTTAGAAATTGATAAATTGTTGTTGATTTTGTTGTTTAATTAATCCAAAATTGATAAATTGTTGTTGATTTTGTTGTTTATTCCTTGATTATTGTATTGTGGATCATGGGTATGATTTATTTGTTTTATAATGGGTATGTGTAATTTATTTTATGATGGATGAATGTTTTTGTTTTATGATTAGAAAATATATGGTGGGTATGTATATAATTTGTGAATTTAATTTTAATTGAATATTTGCTATTTATTATTTTGATTTAGGACTTGCAAAATGGATAAGAAATGGATGTAGGATTTTCAATTGTCTAGAGAATATGTGAATGGTGTGGAAGAGTTCTTGGATTTTATAAAAAGTCATGCCAATTGTGATAAAATTTGGTGTCCTTGTGTTCAATTTGGAAACCACAGATTGTATCTAATTCCAATTGTTAGAGGACATTCATTTCAAATTGAAATTATAAGTAGTTATCAAATATGGTATTTTGATGGCGAGTCTAATTTTAATCCAACTTTAGTAAGTAAAAAAAAGGAAGCTATTGTGGAGGATAATATGGATGATCACGACAATATGGTTAACATGGTCAATGATTTGGAAGAATACTTCGTGCACCATCCGGATTTATTTGAGACAATGATAAATGATGCCGAGACATCCATGTATGAGGGGTGTACCAATTTTGCGAAATTGTCTTCTTTAGTTGGATTATAGAATTTGAAAGCATTGGGTGGGTGGTCAAAGTTTAGTTTCACAAAACTTTTGAAATTTTTAGGAATGCTTCTACTAGAAGGTAATAAATCACCAACTAGTATGTATGAGACTAAAAAGACTTTAAGCACCTTGGGAATGGAGTATAAGAAAATTCATGCTTGTGAAAATGATTGTGTTCTTTATAGGAATGAATATGAGCACAAAAATTATTGTCCGGTTTGTCAACAGGCAAGGTGGAAGAAAGGAAAAGAGCCAAAAGACGGTAAGAATGGAGTGCCAAAGAAAGTGTTAAGGTACATTCCACTAGTACCACGTTTGAGAGGTTTATTCAAAAACCCAGAACATGCCAAGAATTTAACATGGCATCATGACAAACGGGTCGACGATTGTATGCTTAAACACTCAGCAGGATTCACCACAATGGAAGACATTTGAAGCTGATCATCTCGACTTTAGTGTGGATCTAAGAAATATACATTTCGCTTTGTCGACGGATGGAATTAACCCACATGTTAACATGAGTAGCAGCATAGCACTTGGCCCATAATACTTGTTAACTACAATCTCCCTCCAAAGATGTGCATGAAGCGAAAGTTTTAATGTTGTCTTTATTGATTTCAGGTCCTCAGCAACTAGGCAATGACATTAATGTATACTTGGCACTGTTAATCGATAACCTAAAAAACTTATGGGAAAATAGAGTCAAAGTTAGATATGCTCAATGAGAAGAGACGTTCACACTCTGTGCAATGTTGATATGGACAATTAATGACTTCCCCACATATGACAATTTATCTGATTATTTGGTGAAGAATTCTATTGGTTGTCCTATTTGTATGACAAAAATGTCTCACAAACGATTAAAGAATTGTAAGAAAACCATTTTTCTTGGCCATAAAAGATGGTTGCCAAGAGAGTATCATTAACGCCAACAAAAGAAAGCCTTTGATGGCAACAGTGAAGAAAGAGACCCTCCTCGTCCTTTGACGGATGAACAAATATTTGAAATGGTAAAAGATATAAGAGTGGTATTTGGGAAGAGAAAACGAGGTAAAGACGAGCCGCTGATTGATGGACCAGGGAGACAAAAAGATAAATCTTTTTTGATTTTCTATACTGGAAGACACTTTTTGTTCATCATTGCTTGGATATTATGCATATTGAGAAAAATGTTTGTGAATCCATAGTCCGCATGTTGTTTGACATTCCAGGCAAGACTAAAGATTGTGAAAAAGCTTGGTTGGATCTCATGGAAATAGAGATTAGGCCTAATTTGTTTCCCAAGAAAAGAGGAAACCACACTTACTTACCTCCAACGAAGCACACGTTATCAAGAGCAGAAAAGAAAAAGCTTTGTGAATGGCTTGCTTCATTGAAAGTGCCAGACGGGTATTCTTCAAACTTTAAAAAGTTTGTGTCGGTGAACGATTTGAACCTTATTGGCATGAAAACACACGATTGTCATGTGTTGATGCAACAATTACGACCACTTGCTTTATGGGGAATTCTAACAAAGGATGTGAGATTTGCAATTATTAAGTTGTGCTCATTCTTCAATTCAATATGCTCCAAGGTAACTGATCCACTTATGCTTGATTCACTACAATTAGAGTTGGTGCAAACCTTATGCATGCTCAAGAAGTATTTTCCACTGGTATTTTTTGACATCATGATTTATCTAATGGTGCACTTAGTACATGAAGTTAAGTTATGCGGACTGGTGTATTTGAGATGGATGTACCCATTTGAAAGATACATGAAAGTTTTAAAGAGCTATGTGAAGAACCAAAATAGGCCAGAGGGATGTATTATAGAAAGTTACATAGCTAAGGAATCGATTGAATTTTGCTCCAAGTACTTGTCCAATACAGACGTAATTGGGGTGCCAAAGACTATAAACATTGAGGCTAGGGGACTATTTACCGGCAATCCATCCTCAGTAAATCAAGAGGAGTAGGTGCAAGCTTGTCTTTATGTTTTGCACAATGCTAATGAAGTGGAGCCTTTCATCAAGGTGCACATGAACAAATTAGAAAAAACAAACCCAAAAAGAGCAAGAAATGAGAAGTGGTTACAAGATGAACACAACCCAAACATATGTAAGTGGTAATTTTGACATTTTTTTATGACGGTTTTCTTAAGAGACCATCGTAAAAAACGAAATTCCATGACAGTTTCCTTGAAAACCGTCGTGTAAGCTAGAAACCGTCGTGTAAGCTAAGCTTACACGACGGTTCTCAAGGAAACTATCATGTAAGGTCAAAAATTACACAACGGTTTCAAAAGAAACCACCAAGTAATGTTTGACCTTACACGACGGTTACGATTGTTTCCTACAAAAACCATCGTGTAATGTCAGTTTGGGGCTTTAATTTTTTTGAAAATCGTGCGCCCCTTGGCCATTTTCAAACCATGATTGAACTCTCTCTCTCTAAAAGCTCTCTTTCTCTCAACCTCGATCTCTCCCGTCGTGGCAAGCTAGGTCCTCTTCCCCCTCCCCCTCACCCCCCTCCGCCATTTCCCCCCTCCCCCCACTCCCTCGGCCCCTCAACCTCGATCTCTCCCGTCGTGGCAAGCTAGGTCCTCTTCCCCCTCCCCCTCACCCCCCTCCGCCATTTCCCCCCTCCCCCCACTCCCTCGGCCCCCACCCGCCCCCACCCCCGCCCCCTCCCCCTCCCCCTCCCCCCACTACCCTCCATCCCCACCCAACCCCACGTCCACCCCACCCCAACCCCACCCCTCCACCCGCCCCCACCACCACCCCACCTAGCCCCCAACCCTACCCCCTTCACCCTGCCCCCACCCCCCCACCCGACCCCACCCCTGCCCCCCCTCCACCCCCACCCAACCCCACCCTGCCACCCGCCCCCACCCCGTCCCCAATTTTCATTAATTTGTTTGACATTGTTTAATTTTCATTAGTTATGTGAAATTGTTTAAAGTGTTATGTGAATATGTGTAATATGTGAAATTGTGTAATTGAAGTTGTAAAATTGTGAATATGTGTAATTGAAATTGTGAATATGTAAAATTATGTGAATATGTGTAATATATGAAATTTTGTAATTGAAACTGTAAAATTGTAAATACGTGTAATTGAAATTGTGAATATGTGAAATTATATGAATATGTGTAATATGTGAAATTGTGTAATTGAAATTGTAAATTTATGAATATGTGTAATTGAAATTGTGAAATTGTGAATATGTGAAGATGTAAAATTGTGATATTATTGAATTGTGAAATTATGAATATGCGAAATTGTTGAATATGTGATTATTGTAATATGTGAATTTATAAGATTGTAATTTATAATATGTTAATATACAATATGTTAATTTATAATATGTGATTTATAAGATGTGAATTTATAATATGTTAACTTATAAGATGTGAATTTATAATTTGTTAATTTACAATATGTTAATTTATAAGATGTAAATTTATTAGTCTGGTAGAGAACTAACTTTTAATTCTCTCCAAGGGTCATCCTTTACTAGTCTGTTAATCCTATCAAGGTTAACATGACCTAATCTAAGGTGCCATAAGTATGTTTTATCATCAGAAGAAACCTTTTGCTTCTTGGGTTTTAGTTGTTCAACTTTAAACATTTCGGTATTGAGCAATGACTTTTCGTTGGGCCTTAAAGTATCAAGCCCATTTTCCATATATGTAGAACAAATATCCAAACCATTTCTAGAAATACTAACATAAGTACCATTAAAAGAAGCATTAAACATTTGTTCAAGTAACTTGGAAATAGAAATCAAATTTCTACAAAAACTAGGAATATAATAAACATTGTCTAACATTAAAAACCTATTTCCAAAATAATGTTTTATAACTCCTATTGCTCTTGCCGAAACAACTGCTCCTGTTTCCACCCTTATCATTTGTTCTCCATTGGCAAGCTCCCTCAAAGAACTAAGCATATGCAAAGAAGAACAAACATGGTTAGTTGCCCTTGAATCAATTATCCAAAGTGAAGTATCATCTTTAACTAAACAAGCTTTTAAAATGAGAAATTCTAATTTACCATTGTTATTCTTTTCTTTGAGCTCCTAAAGATACTTCTTGCAATCTCTTCCAGTGCCCAACTAGGCCGCAGTGGAATCATTTTCCTTTGGGCTTCTTTTGCTTTGAGCTCTTTTTGTTGTTATTACTTTTGTTCTTTTTAGGTTGCCCTCCATTCTTAGACTTATCACTTCCTTCAATTCTCTTCCTCTTCTTATTCTTTCAAGTAGAAGAGGAGGGTTGAGCATCTACAACATTTGCCTCACCTTATTTAGTCTTTTCTTTCGAAATAGGCTCAAAAGTTTACAGCTTATTAAGCAACTCAGTTATGTTATATTTCATCTTGTTCATGAAAAAGCTGCTCTTAAACTAAAAGAACACAGGGGAGAGGATTTCCAAAATCATCCCCACCTATGTGGCTTTGTTTATCACTGCCCCATTTACCTCAGCCTCATGGAGATAGTTAATCATGCTGAGAACATGTTCTCTTACTGAGACCCCTACATTCATTTTGGCATTCATCATAGCTTTAACAGCTTCTTGGCGTGCCTTTTTAGAAGGTTTGCCAAGCATGTCTTATAGAGATTGCATTATCTCTTAAGCAATCTTCATGTTTTCCTACTTCATCCTAAGCATGTCAGACATACCAACCAAAAGGAAGCAACAGGCCTTGTTCGCCTCGATCCAACGATTATATGCTTCTTGTACACTACGAGAGGCATTGGCAGCAGGTGGTAGAGGACATTCTTCCGTTAGGACAAACTTGTAATTTTCATAGATTTGTACAATATTCATGTTACTCTTCCACTTAACAAAATTATCTCCGGTTAATTTTTCATTTGAGGGATTAGCGACGATTCAATTAGACATTGTCGCTGTAATAAATAAATAAATGACATAAATCAAACGGTTGCAAAAACATCATAAATATGCATTTTGGAATAGTAAACATGATGTATGATGCATAAAATATTTTACTAATTTCACAATTATTCAATTTTAATAAATAAAGTGCTGCCGTAGGGTAGGTCAACTTATTTATGAATTGAATTGAGAAATTCTCAATTAATAAATATATTCAAAATATCTCATATTTTCTATATTTATTAATAACTATTTATTTTTTGTCAAGATACAATTAATAAATTAATTATATCTTTATGAGTGTAACCTATTATTTCAAATTTTAACAACTTAAAATTGTCGCTGTAGGGTAGGTCAATTTTGAAGTACATTATAAAATCATATCTCTTGGAAGCCAATCTTGTTGTTGATTTAAATAGACACCCTCCGTAAGGAGGACAAAATCAAAGCGTCGCGAGACACCGTCTAAATCTCATGGTATTGTGTTAATAGTAGAGACTGCAAGTTATATTATCATATTACCTTCTGCCACTCTTTTTTTTAAAATGATATGTTTTATCTTATAAAACATCCTATGTTTCATAATTCTAGTAAATAAAAATAATTTTTAATTACTAGGTTATATTTTGTGTTAATGGAATCCCATTCTATTTATACTTAAATAAATTTCTAGATTTTCTAAAAAAAAACTTAAATTTATTATGAATTATCTAAGCTACCCAATATTAAACAATTTTAAAATTAGATAACTTAAAATTATTGTGAATTTTACCACATTTTAATTATTAAAACTAAAATCACATTAGTTGGTTGATTAATAAAATAAATTAAAATTCTATAAAACTAACCTAATTGATTTTAATCTCATTAAATTAATTCTAACACATATTAAATCATTTCATAAACAACTTTATAAAATATGAAATAATAACCAAGTGTATGCATGTCATGTTACAATAACTATAAATGGACACTTTCCTAGATGACATGTTATAATGCATGAATATGTTATCACAATCATAAATAATGGACTTTTGACCGGGTCTTTTTGGATAATTAAAATGCAACCCATAAAATATGAGAAAAAATTACAAAGGTCTTCTTGTAAATACATAATTCCTAGCTCCATTGTTTAGTCTTCATCGTGTGGTTTTCCACGTGAAAAATAGTGGTTTACCTTATAAATTTGATAAGCCCAAGTTCATAACTAGGCCAGAAGTCCATTGGGTTATTGAAGGTAAGCCAACTGACTTCATCCTCTTCATCAAATTTTTCTTCACTCATGCAGCAGAGTCTTCTTATTCGATTGTTGATTGCAACGTCTGAGCACTTGCAGACTGAGGACCGTCCACGAACGGCATTATGACGCCATGCTTCGTGGTGTCAGAAAGACGAACCACGCCGCTCCTCTGTGGGACTGCAGCGATCGTGAAGTCCGGTGGCGCTACCTACTCAGCAGAGCCTTGTAGCGGTGGAGCGTCCTTCGTGGGATAGCAACAGCCGAGCGGTATCGCGCTACCAACATCTTGCTGCCATTTGCGAGCTCACCACGGAAGGCCACAGCACTCAAGGCCGAGTAGTGAAGCTCGAGGCTGAGCGCTGCCTTCTCGCGGTGGCTCACAACAAACTTTGGCGCTTCTCTGTTCATGGCCGAACAACGTGGGGAAAGTTTGAACGTGATTCATGGTATCCAATATGTGTAGATATACGTTAATGGAGGTAAGAAAAGAAGAAGATTTGCAGGGAATATGTACATAAAAAGAACCCAACGTGCAGCCGTCATGTTCCCTCTTTTTTTATTATACACCTGCTCCTTCACGTGGGTTTCAATCCATCATTAATGGTAGGTTGTCATTGTATGGGCACGTTCACCTGATTGCTTTTCCAACTTTTGCATGTTCCCTTTTTTTATTATTATTATTAAACCAAGTAAGTACATCACCTGATGCACATCAATGAAAACAAACTTTTATGGAGGCCCCCGTGAAGATATAGGTAAGTGGACAGAGAAAATAATAATAATAATAATAATAATAATAAATAAATAAATAAATAATAACAATAAATTAAAAAAACAACCTACACCCTTACGAGCTTATACAAATTTGATCTAATCAAAACTGTTAATCCAAAAGGACCATATAATTAATGATCAAAAATAAATTAATAAAATAACAATTTATCATATGAACAAAAATTTCAAAATGTAAAATGCCCACAAACATGCATCAAGTACATGAAATTATCAAAATAAAATCATGTTTAATTAAAATTATATTTGCTATAACTCGCTCAGATGTCATTTGCTAGAATTAAATATGAAACACAACAGAAAGAACGGATCGTTAAGAGACAAATTTTTTGAAAAACTTTATTAATTGGGAATAGCTATATAATTTTAATTAATAATAAAAAGCTTGGAGAATTTTTACAAACCTGTTGAAGACTTATCAAGGTATCTTAGCTTTCCTCTTTGACACCACGATCTTCAAGCCAAGCCTTTACAACAATGGAAAGACGTGTGGGCATCAAACTGCAAGAATGAATTAACCTCACAATTTTATGGATCTATTATGTACTTAACACATGAGATAACAGACCTTTTTTTTCAGAGAAAGATCTCTCAGTTTTTCTCTCTGAGTCTTCTGCAAAAGTTACGTGAAAGATTTATATATATATATAACTGTTATCTCTATCTTTTTATATCTGAACAGTTAGTTATTTTTCAATTTAATTTTAATTTATATTAAATTTGAAATAACCATCCTATTAGATATATAGGGAAGGGATATACTCTACACGATTCTTGTCCCTTTTTTTGAAATTCAAAAAACGGAATCACATGTTTCTATATATATATATATATATAAGTTTATTTATGTAAGATAACGTTTATATATATATATATATATATATAAAAGTTCATATGTTTAACAAAATGTAAACGAATTCGTTTACATAAACATATATTAATATATAATAAAATCCTATACATATATAAATATATGTATTAAAATTCAAAAAATAAATCACATTTATTTAAGAATAGATTTTAAATATAATTAATTAATTAATTAATTAATACTTAGTTAAATGTGACAACATTCATCATATTATATTATGTGTCATAAAGAATATTTTTCTATTTCACATTAATATCTTAAATGTGAAATAATTAATTCAGAATTCAATTATCCTAAATAAAATATGTGTAATTCATTCTATGCATAAAATCTAATACAATATTATAAAGGTGGCATTGAGGACCTATGGACCTATAACTCAAGCTCCAATAAATTTTGACAATTAATTAAACTTTTTAATTAATGCACTAAATTTATTAGTTTCAATGTTACTCCACTAAAAACCTGAAATTGAATTCTTGAGATTATAATGAGAATTACTCAAAGAAAATTAACGAGTAGTCCATTGATATAATCATTACATAAAAGTTAGTCCTTCATAAATAGTTCATAATAAGAGCTAGGTTCAATTTCTATTTACCTCTCTTATTACATCTTTATTCTTGAATTCCAATAATTCTCTAATGAACAGTTAATTCATAATCTTATTATGAACAAGTGCTCTACTATTCAAACCTCAAATTATCACTCAAGAGAACCATTTTTCTAACTTCCATAAGAAATGAATGGATTCCATATCTGCATAATATTATTCCTAGCCATTTATTACATTATGTTTTCAAGATGCTAAGTTATGATCTGTGTTTAGACAAATCTTATCATACAAGTTGAAAAACATAATGTCATAAATAGAAGTCTAATAAATACTCAAAATTAAGACTGTCAAATATATGATCATCATAATGATAAATTTGAATACTCTATTTGTAACGGATGATTATTAGAGATTCATAATTTATCTAGTCCAGTCCTATATAATCTCAATATATAAAGTACTTCCAATCTAATGTCTCTACATTAATAGCCCGGATAAGACTATTTCATTCTAAATGAGATTAGACATACTTATAATATTTAATTAAAGATCTCAAACTTTAATTAATTATTATGGATTATTTAGATTATTATTTATAAATTTTATCCCTAAGTATATAACATTTATATGCTAAATTTATAGTCACATAAATAATCATGGAATTTTCTTGATGTTTAGAAAAATATTCATAACATATATAAGCAATAATGATAATTATAAGTGTCACTTTATTTATTTATTAACAATATGTACAATGTCACGGCTTATAGGGTACCAAACCCAACAACTATCTCTTCACTTTCTTGCTTTTTTTTTTTTTAATTTTCTTCTTATCCCATTTCTATACATTCTATATTTTTCTTCTTTTTTTTTCCCTCTTCATATCATTCTCTCTCTTACCTTTTCTTTTTCATCACTCTTTCTCTACCCAGTCTTATTCTTTACTCTTGGCGTTAGGGCTAGTGCAAAACATTATAGGTCAAGCCTATAAGGATTGGTGCTTATAAAGCATGATAAGTAATCTATTCATGAGAAAGAAATTATTGTATTTTATTAATATTTTATTTATTTCTTGATCCCCATTATTTTTTAGCACAATACCATGAAGATCCTATAAAAGTTGTGAAGTCCTTAATTATGTATATTAAATTTTCATATACTCAAGATAAATTCTAAAAGATTTGGCATTAAATATAATCTCATAATAGGTAAATAAAATAGAGCTAGTTATTTTAAAAAGATAATATTGGTGTTATCTGTTTCCAAAATGGTGAAGCAGTCTAATCTTGATTGTAGAACAAACAACTACTTAATAGATACTAGTGTATTAGAATACATTTAACTAAGAGTTGTATCTAGGACCTAGCAGTTGAGGTCGATGCTATTATTTAGGATTGAGATCATGGTTAATTCTTACTAGGGTAAGTATATAGGTTGGGTTTTTTAATGCAACATTTGAGGTTGGAGTCTAACTAGGATAAGGATTAGGTATGGAATAAGACCATGATTGAGATTATGGCTAGAGTCAAAGTTTAATCTAGGATAAAGGTTGGGGTCAGGGTGTAGCCCAAGACTAGGAATTTGTGTCGAAGTTATACGGCACTGCTTCGATTAGAGTTCGGGTCAAAATCTGGGCCGTATTTAGGTTCATGGCTGGGATTGTGAAAAGGTAAGTCGATATCAATAATGTTGGTTCTAAGATTAATCTTTAGGTTGGTGTCAACAAGAGGATCGATTTGGGATATAAGTTTCAACGGATGTTTTTGTTCAACATGTGAGAGAAAATGTTAAAAAAGCTTTGACATATTTCTTTCAAAAAAAAAAAAGTTAGGACAAGTCTTAATTCTGGCACCAGAGCAGTCCAGTGTATGTAACCTTTTTTGGCAAAAATGTAACTTTGTTTGTACTTTGTGTAACTCTCAATTTGTTGAAATATAATCTTCAATATTAGATTTTTTGGACTGCATTTGTTAAGTGTTATATGCGAATAAATTACATGTTACATAAACCATAAAGAAAGTTACTTTTTCAAATGAAGAAAAGTTCAAGTATGAGACTGATCTGGTACTAGATTTGAGACTAACTCAAAAATATTATACAATTATTTAGCGATGTCCAAACCCGAAACAAAAGAATTATTTCAAATAAACAAACCCACCTCAACTAATTGAGCAAGTACATACATACATACTACATATATATATATATATAGGTGCGGTTTAAATGGTTACCTTTTTATTTGTTATTATTAATGATGTAATTAGAATGAGACAGTTATAATGAATTGAGTAATTGACAGAAAAGAAATTTTATAATAATTAAAGAGATTGAATTCCTATCACGTTAAATCATCAATTATTAAAATATATCCTTATTGAAAATGTAACAATTAGAACATAATCATTAAAACAAGTGTGTGTATATATATAGGGCTTGCTTTCAATGGTTATATTTCTAGTAAGAGTATATTTTACTAACAATTGATAATATGGCGTGATAAGAACTCAATCTCATTAATTGTTAGAATATTTTTTTGTCAACTATCTACTTCACTATAACCGTAAGATTTATACCAAATGACTAATAATAATAGTATCTATTAGAAACTTAATCATTAAAATCACACCTATATATATAATCGATCATGGATGAATGATTGTAGTTAACTAAGTCATGAATATGAGTGGCTGCATTCATTTATACATGCATTATTCGTGGGCAAAAAAAGAAAAAGAGAGAGAAAGAAATGATTAAAGTTCTATGCTGAAAAGATCATGATCATCTTCAGCTGTTGATGCAGATGAAGATGTCTCATCATGTGTCGGTTTAATGCTGCGGCTGCTGATGATCACAGGGGAGAGTTTTTTGCTGTTACGTGCTGATCTTGCTATTGGAGCTCTCAGTTGTTCAATTTTGTGATTATCCTTCATCCTCCAAATTCCACATGAAAGGTTCTCTAGGAAGTACTTCTTATCCTTCTTCATCTCCCTGTATAACGTGAAATTCATCTCAAGATTCTGGTGCTTTAAAGCTATTCAAAGATAAGAGATTGGGATTCTGAAATAAAGATGCATTTATCCGCAATACATACATGCATATATACTTAAATGCATTAGAATATATATACTTAAGTTTCTTTTGCATTTAACCAGTTTGGCACATGTAAGTTTTTAGTTTTCCAAAGTAACTTTGTTTGTGCATTTGTGTAACATTTAGCTTATTTAAATATGACATCTAATTTCATTGTATTGGACTATATTTAAGTGTTATATGTGAACAAATTTAATGTTATAAAAAAGCACGAACAAAGTAATATTTGAAAAACAAAGAAACTTCCATGTATTGGACCAATCTGGATGAGTGACTTAAGACACATTAAGGAATGTTTATGCCCTTCTCCCCCAAACGTACGAACAAAATTACATTTGGTGAACGAAGAAACTTACATGTGCTAGACCGGTCTGGGTAAATGACTTAAAACACATCAAGAAACATTTGTATCACATACCCACACACACGCACATGCATACACATGCACAAAAGTTTTCCTTTTAACTTTTTTATTTTCTTCTTGTTTTACGTTTTCTTTTTTTTTTTTTTTTTTTTTCATTCCTTTTTTTTTTACTACTCTCATCCTCTTTTGTTTGGTTCTTTTTTATCTTTTTTTGGCTTTTGCACAATTTTTTTTTTCCGTTCTCCTGCCTTTTCTATTTATATTTTTGGGGCTTCATTTTAGTCTCTTTCCATCCAATTGCTTTTCCCTAATATCTTATATATTTTTAGATTTATATTATTAAATTTGCATATTGTTTTGCATCTTTTCAATTTTTTTTTATCAAACGTGACATCAAATTTCCATTCTTTTTCATTTCATTTAAGCAACTTCTTTCTCTTAACCTATTCTTAGTAAAATAATTGTTCTCAAATATGGGATTACCTGAGTTATTATTTTTTTTTTGTAGTCAATTTTTTCCTATTTATGACTGTCATACATATTTTTTTCCCCTAAAATTCTCCTCAAATAAATCCTTTTTCTAATGTTTTCCTGCCTAAATATTTTTGTTATATTACCTCAAATACTTTTCTTTAATACGTACCCAATAAATAAATTACCATCTAATTTTCCTATTAAAAAGTATTTTTGATTTTCAAATATTTTTTTCTTTATTTTTATTTCTTCTTATTTTTATTTTTTTGCATTCTTTTTATATTTTATTTATTTCAAATCTACTTCATTAATTTTTTTTTATTTTCTCATTTTTAGCTAAAATATCTTCTTTTTTGTATTCTCTTTATATTTTATATATTTTACTTTTCGGTTTCTTTTTTCTTTTTTTTTTCTTCCTCGTCTTTTTTTTCTTTGTTTCTCCCATCTTCTCTTTATTATTATTATTATTTTTGCTTTTGCTTTCCCTTATTTTATTTATTTATTTTTTGGCTTTCTCCCTCCTTTTTTATCTGTATTTTTGGTACTTTATTTTTTTCCTTCATATCGTTTTGGTTTTTTTGCTTTCTCCTCTAGTATCTTATATATTTTTACATTTATGACACATCAAGGAACGTTTATCACCCCCCACTCACACACTCAAGTTTTTTTTTATTTTTTACTTTTTCTTTATTTCTTCACATTTTGGGATTTCATTTTTTTTTTGTTCTTTTTCATTTATTTTTTTGACTTCTCTTATTCTCTTTTGTTTGGTCCTTTTTTATCTTTTTTGTTTTTTTTTTGCTTTTGCACAGTTTGCTTTTTTTCACTCTCCTTCCTTTTCCATTTACATATTCGAGGCTTCATTTTAGTCCATTTCCATCCTTTTGCTTTGCCCTAATATCTTATGCATTTTTAGATTCATGTTATTAAATATGCATATTTTTTAGCCTCTTTTAAAATGTTTTTTTAATCAAAAGTGACCACCAAATTTTGCTCTTTTTAATTTCCATCTAAGCAACCTCTTTACCCTAACATACTTTTATCAAAACAATTTTTCTCAGATGTGGGATCACTTAAATTGTTTTTTGTAGTCAAATTTTTTCTCAAATGTTTTTCTCTAAATGGTCCCCTTAAATAATTCTTTTTCAGTTGTGTCCCTACCTAAATATTTTTGTCATATATGTAATCCCCTCAAACACTTTTCTTTAATATACCCCCTAACTAAAATTACTATCTAACTTTCCTATCAAAAAATATTTTTTTTCTTTCAAATATACTCTGCTAAACCATTTTTTTCACTAAATTAAATTTGTAAGAAATTTTAAAATATTCCTATCTAAAAATACAAAAAAAAATATGCTCAGAGTGCATGCCCATACTAGTGTGTCTATATACATACATACATATATATATATATATATATATATATATGTGAAAAAAAATCCTTAAAGTTGAAGGCGATGGTAGAAGGGATGCGACGAAGATGGTGGTGTTGTCGTTACAGGAAAACCTAAAACTTTTTAGTCCAGTTCCCTCAAAAAAAAAAAAAAAAAAAAAAAAACTTATTTAAAATTTTATATTTTTTAATTTTTTTATATTAACATGAACAATATTCACCAAAGTAGCTCCAATAAAAATGGAACGCGTTGCGCACATCATGTCCATTTTCCACTCATAAATAGAAAGATCCCTAGCGGGAATGTCTATTTCTTCTAATTTACATTATGTTGGGTAGTATAACGTCCTTCCAAATTCGTATTACTGACTTTTTTCATATGAAAAGCTGTAAAAATAACTCATTTTTTTGAGCTATTAATGTCGTTCCATCCAACTAATCTACTCAACAATATTAAATTAAAACTTAAATATGACGTTATCTAGTAACCAAAATCAGAATTTTTCTGAAGTTTACTCCCTATAAATCATGATTTAGTTATTTATTTATATATTTTTGGCTAGTGTACATGGGTGTGTGTATTCTGAAGAGTAAATTGTACTGTTGCATTTTAAATTATTCGTTTTTTGCGTAATGCACTCCGAACTTTCAATCTTGACAGAATACACTATGAATTTTGAAATCATTGGTATTTAAGACCCAATAGCTAATAAGAGCTAAAAAGCATATACCATTTTAGTCATGAAATTCGTACATGAGTTTTCTTAAGGATAGGGCATTTTAAAAGAAAAAAAAAAGTAAATCTCAACACATGAAAAAGAATATTTAACGAAAATTAAAAGAAGCTATTAGACTTTAGCTGTCAATGATTTCAAAGAGAGAGCATTATGTCAAGATTGAAAGTTTAATGTTCATCTGTTATAAATTAATATATTATAAGATTATTTGTTTTCCTTAACATTAAGCTAAACAAGTAATTATTTCCTGCTCACCTATGGAGAATAACCAATGTTGCATTCAAATTTTTGGCTGCTTCTACACCTACTAGCCTGCACGAAGGTCCTGTTGCTATCTCTATCTTAAATTCAACCTGAAAATATACACAGATATATTCAATTTTATTTTCTTTTTTATTTATCTCCAGGAAGAAAACGCTTTTAAATTCTAACTTGCAATCAAGCGATACCATAAGAAGAGACTAAATGGTAATTAGACCTTTCGTTTTGCATAAACGTGAGAGATTTGAAGAAGGCCAGCATGATTTTCGTACTCTTTTTGAATCCTTGATGCTTCTGCTTCTATGATTTTTGGGTTTGCGCCGAGCATAGAACAAGAATCAACTCTTTTGCGTCCCACTGAACAAAATAATCAGCTCATTAAAAGTTAATTATTCGCCTAATATTGTAGAATAATTATATATAAAAATGTCCCATATATTTAAAAAGGAATACCTACAAGGGGTATCGACCTGGTGAAGAACTGATACTAGAGTGAACTCATCTCCATCTCTAAGTGACAAGCCTTTTAGTGCCCACTTTATGAAGCTTAAACAAACTTCTGTTCCTGAATCCTGGATCATCGCCACTTCCTGCGCTTCCATGGAAAAAATGTATATTTATATATCTATGTGTGTGTTTATTTGCTTTTCTTGATGTGGAGTTGTCACCAACTACTAAATTTTTTGTTTTGTTAAGCAGAAGGCTTTTCCAAGCATTCCTATATGTATATGTATAAATAGAATTAGTCAACTTGCGAGAAGGCAACGATGAAGATAATATATATATGTTGTAACTTAGCTTTAAAATAAAAAGGAATAATAAATAATAGAATAGTTATTTGACATGTATATATCGCACAAAGAAATGCATTTCTGTAGGATCTGAAGAAAATGCGGATAAGCTAGTTGTGAAATCCCAGAAGAAGAATTTTGGAAGTTTATTAGGACTTGATTCGAATATGCGAGGTATAATTCTCAAGATGAGTTTGTAATATACAGAACTATTAAGGCTGTAATATTTTATATTTTTACAATACCAAAGCTAATTAATCATGCATGCCCACCTATGCACTTGATTAATTTCTTTTTCATCCATAATTAATTAAAGTTACCAAAAAAAAAAAAAGAGAAAAGAGATCACGACAAGAATCGACTTAGAACATTTTGATACAATCTAGGTTTTCCTGGCTAATAAAAAAAGAAAAGTAGGCAATACAAGAACCTACAACATTAAGCGCGGCAACATGCACATTATTACTCAGTAAAAGATAGGCAAATTTGTCATTTAATTCAAGTATCCTTTTGAGGACCAATCTCTTACTCGATATGTGATAGAGTGCGTTTTTAAATATTACAAGAGCTGATCAAAATTCAATTAAAATAATGTGCACACACGCACAGAACTTACAGAATTTAAACAGATCTTACCCTTTGAAAAAGAAAATGAAAGCTCCTCAAAAAAAAAAAAAAAAGAAGGGAAAATTAATGATACAGATCAGACCAATTGAAAACAATCCATCAATATATAATACTTTTTTCCTCATAGTTAAAGGCTCTCTCTCTCTCTCTCTCTGTGTGTGTATATATATATGTATATAATTGCATTATCTTGATTGATTTAATGATTTTATGACCTTAAGCAACCAGTTAACATTAAGCATCTATTTAAAAAAGAAACATTTTTATTCTCCAAAGTTTTTTATAATTAATATAAGAATGTTTTCGTATTTGCTTTTTCTCTCTTAAATATTAAGAGGAAAAAATATTATTGTTGGTATTTCTATATTGATTATATTGACTTTTTTCCTCTAAAGTAATGATAAAAGTTTTAAACCATTTGGTTAGTTCTAATCGATGAACTTATTGAACTTGTATAAATGAACAAGCAGATAATCATAGAAATAAATTGTTTTGATAGGTTAAGCTATACGAACAATAATAAATAGAAATAATCACAAAAATAAATAAAAATAGATGAATGTTGGAGTATGATTTGGACAAGCACAAATCAAGAAACAATGACCCAACAAGTGTGGCCCAATGAACAAATCAAACTAATCAAGCCTGTCTAGAGTGCTTGTCACATTGGGCGATGTGAAGAAGGATTCAATATGGTCGATACTAGCAATTCGATGTTTCCTGGTTCGATGTTTGTCTTGTGTTCGACGTACTTGGCACAAATGGTTTGGAAAGGACAAGTATTAGCTGGAAAATTATATATCATTGCTCGTTTGGTTCGATGAGTTAGTTCTAAAGTCAAAAGTGATAGAGGAAGACCCACTAACTCACATAGCAGATCAAGGGAAGGTAGTCCAAAATTTGCGCCTAATTATTATATGACACGTGTCCTACTAAACCAAACACTACTAAAACCCACTCTCCACTAATTGACGCCCGCTAACTCAGAATGGTGTTTATAAATACAGGTTGCAAGGGTCATTTGAAGGCATCTCGACTTCATACACACACAAAACTCTTTCCAAATTCTCCTATTCTCTCGCCAAAAGTAGTTCTCCTTTTCAATTCATTCACACTCTATTTAGAAGATTTCTTGTAATTTGTACCTGTTCAACCTATAGTGAAGCAAACAACTGTAGATGTAGCTCAATTCAAGAGTGAACTACTTATAAATCCGTGTGTGATATGTTTTATTTTGCTGTATTTTATTTCAAATTTACTTTGCTAGTTTAACATAGTTATTATTATTGATCTAACCTGAATTTCAAGCTTGCTAAGACCTAATAATGATAATTTGAGGGTCCAAATGGTTTCAATTAATCCTTTGATCTTATTTTTAACCTTGTTTAGTTTAATTATAGATCAGCCCATTATCGGGCCCTCAGATTGCCAACTCGAGGAATTCTAGTAACATATGCATAGCAAGCAATGGCAAATGATTTGAATGACTAAGAAATCCTAGACGGGACAGAATAAAATGAAACCACACTTACCGCAACAGCTGGCAAAGACAAACAATTGAGCTTGCTCACTATGGAAGTGGAAAGCTTGAAGTCCTTATTGTAAGAACAAGTGACACGATCCCAGGAGCGAGACCAATGCCTCAAAGAACTAAGCAACAAGAATAGGCCACTTAGGAGCCAAGTCAACTCCCAGAGTTCTCAACTTGTAGCATATTTATGCTATTATTATCCATATATGGGTATTCAACTGGACCGACGACCCTACAATAGTACCAGACACCATAGCTATCCAAGCAATAGTCAGCATTCAGTCTAGTGAGCAAAACACAACCACTTTACACTCCAGAGGGACGACCACTAGTGACAACAATGACGATGACGACCACAATGAACATTGATAGACAGACCTTTCCATGACTGATAGATGGAACTACCATGCCACTAAACACGAAAATGGAGTGGATGACATGAGACCTAAAAAATGTTATCCTGACATCAATCCCATTAATAATAGAGGCCATTCAGCAAATGATGAAGGCTATACTCAAACCAAAAAAATGAAAATAGTCAAGGAAAGGATAGACCAAGAATTGATGAAGGCAACAAGCAGAAGTCTGGCTCTTGACAACATCTTTAGAAACATCCATAAGACCCCATTCACCAGGTAAATCATGATGGTTGTCCTCCCAAATATGGCAACTTAGTGTTCTCTTGATTCAACGAGACCTCAGATCCAAAATACCACTTATTGTAGTATAAAAATGTGGTAAATTCAACCAATATTTCTAACAGTATTTTGGATAAGATGATGTGTAAGCTATTTGTGTAGAATCTAAAGGGCCAACACTATGTTGGTTTAGCAATCTTTAACCTGAATTGATTAACAAATTCAAATACCTAGCTAACTTGTTCGTCAAAGCGTATTCTGTGAACATCAAGACTAAAAAGGCGACTAAAAATGACGATTCGAGACCTTTGAGGAGTCATTCTAGGACAGGGTGTACCATTACGAGCCTACATTAAGAGATCCAACAAAGCAATCTTAGAGAGTTTAGATATCGAAGCTAGAATATCAAGATAAGCACTAAAGAAAGGACTTCTACATAAGTCACATTTTAAAGATAGCATCTATTCAGACTACCCAAAGTCTATCCAAGAGGTGCTTAACCATGTAAAAGGATTTGTCGACCTAGAGAAGGAGAATAAGCGGGTTGAGTAAGAGCTTGTAAAGAACAGAAATACCAGAAAATGAGCAGAAATGCCATCACCCAAGATGAGGCCAAAATGCCATGACCGCACCAAGACTCCCCAGTGAGCTGAATGGAGAAAAAAAGACCGAAGACCATCAAGAAATAACAAGTGACCATTTTCGCTACCTAGGTACACATTAAATATTACTCCAATCGAGCTGATCGCTCAACTCGAAGGCAAGGGCTATGTTTGATGGCCAGGAAAGATAGCCCAAGCCAGTCCCAAGACAAGACCAGATGTTGTGAATTTCATCAAGATACAAGGCACTAGACGATTGACTCTAAAGCTTTCAGAATAGAGATAGCAAAGCTACTGAACAAAGGATACTTAAGACAGTACTTATTAGAAGGAGGGCGTTGGATGTATAGACTTGACCGCGAGCAAAACGGTTAAAAGAATGATTGGGCCCAAGAAAAAACCCCATCACCACTACCCATAAGAAGATCGAAGCCATTTCCAAGGGCTCTACTTAGAGCAGGACACTGCTAACCAGATCAAGGCTCATCAGAGGAAGGTGAGCTAACCAACAACGTACTCAATTCATGATGATGAATTTAAGGACCACTCCATTACATTCCTTAGTAATAAGGCCACGGGACTAGATAGGCCTTACAATGACGCATTTGTGATGAAGCTTAACATCACCAATTATAAGATTAGACGTATTCTAGTTGATAGTAGAAGCTTAGCAGACATATTTTTCCTCTCGATGTTGAAAGAGATGGAGATCAAGGAGAAAAAAATTGATTAGACCCATACAACGCTCATCAGTTTCAATGGCGAAGCGATCGTAGCAATCAAAAGGATTAAGTTCCTTATTTTTATTGCAAGTCAAAATAGGGTGATCAATTGTCTCATCATGTGTAATGACCAAGGGAAATTCATTAATAAAATATAATATTTAATTAGGTTTAATTAATGAATTTACCCTTAAAATTTTTTTCTATAAAAATTACGATAATGTACAAATAAGAAGTATCAACAGGAAACTCCACTGCAGACCCGATGCAATGTTAGATATTGTCAACACAGATTTTGTGAGTTTAAGTACTCAAAAATTTGTAAATAATATCCATAAAATGAATTTTATATCACAATTAATTGTAGAATTGTGATATAAATGGATGGATAATTAAGGTATAAACAAGATAAAAAGTCTACCAAAATCCTAAACCAGTGCAAAAAGGGGATCCGATGAGGTATAGGTATACTGCTAAATGAAAACACTGATATAAGAAATGTTATGTTTGGACTCCGAAAATAAACCAAAGGCAAGTAGGATATTTAATAAAGCCTAAGAATGTGTTTTACACCGATTTTACTACAACAGTATAAGAAAAATACTATGTGGTAAAAAATTATACCGTGTAAAATTTTGTGGCCACCAAGTGGACACCCATTGGAACCTAATTGGGCCACCATGCCATGAAAGGTGGCCCAATCACAACTAGCCATGTTAGTCACCTAATTGATTACTTGGTGACTCTTCATTTTTTTTTTTTTAAAAAGGCTAAGAGATAAGCCTTAATTAAAGGCTTAAGAAATAAGTTTTGTCATTTCTTCTAACTCCCAAAATCGGCAGCCATTAGAGCTCAATCTCAAAAATTTTCTCAAGTCCAAATTATTGCAAAATTATCCCTACTGAGTTTCAAGCTTCAAGACTAAGGTTTTGGTAAATTTCTAAGGTAAGAAATCCAAACTTTTTTCTTGAATTTTCTTAGGGTTTTATTGGGTTAAGAGGGAAAATTTGATCCAAGGTTTCCTCATGTGAAAAGTGCTTAGGAAATTTGCAAATGAGCTCTTAGAAAGCCTAGAATCACAAATCTTTCTTTTGGGTAAGTTATAATTTTTAAACATAAAGTTTATTTGGTTTTGTTTTAATTTTGATTATTTCAAAAAGCATGTGGGTATTCAAGCAAGATTGTGATTGAACTCCATGGGTATATGGTTTATGACATGTTGGTATTTTTGAAACTAGGGGTTAAATGTGAAAAGTGTTGGTTGATGTAAAAGCAAGATAGTTTGGCAATTTTGATGCCAATTTTGCAAAGAATGGTGATTTGGCATGAAAATGGCTTAGGGAAAGATTGAATTTGCCTTCACAGGGGTTGGGATGCTATTTTAAAACTGATTTTCACAAAAATGACCCAAGGACTAAATTGTAAAGAAAAAGTTTTTCTCGACAGATTTAAAAAATGACCAAAAACACCCCTGTGCAATGAGAATTTCAAAAAAGTTAAAACACAAAAGTTGTAGATCTTGACAAAACTATTAATCATTGCAGATGGTTCATCAAAAATCGTCTTCATTTGCTAGTTATTGATTTTACAAAAATTTGTTAAAATTAAAAAAAAAAATTAAGGGCAAAAATGTCATTTTGCAAAAGGATTTTGGGTATGGTATTTTGACCAAATATGATCCTTATGAAAAATAGAAAATTATGGTTTAAAGAGATTAATTTTAGTTCTGGGGGTAAAATTGTCAAAATTTTCAAATAAGAGACGAAATTGCAAAGTTTTATTAAAATAGGGCATTGATGTAAAATAAGGAGACCTGACATCCTAGGGTATTATTTTAAAATCAATAAGCAACAATTTTTGCTTAAATAGCAAAATCGAGCTTGAGAAATTTAGGAAGGCCCACCAAGGGCAAAATAGTCATTTTCCCACGAGTAACCCTAATTACTTTGAAAAGTTCTAAATGGGAAAAGGGATTATTAGTAAGATTTTTGCTATTTGTTAGAGACGATAGGGTAGAGTAAGATAGGAGTAAGAGAATCCATAATCATCAGAGTTGTATGCAGTTATGTAACCTGATCTATTAATTAACGATCGTTTTGTATGGACACATAGAGGAAGTAGTGAAAATTTGGCTAATAGCATTGTAATTGGCCAAACAAGACCTTAGAAGATTAGGAAAAAGGGGACTAAGGTCGGCTTACGTAGCAGCCAAAACAAGTAAGTACCAATCCCACCTATAGTATGGAATTGTTGGTATAGAATGTGATATATATATATGTACCTGTGTGTATATCAAGGTGTATACCTGTGTGTATACAATAATATAAGTACCTGTGTATATATTGATATGTGTACCTATGAGTATACAAAATAAGTACCTATGCGTATATTATGTCGTATACATGTGTGTATGTTAATGTATACCTGTGAGTATATAAAATATGTACTTGTGTGTATTATACAATGGAAGAGTATTTATGTTTTATGTATAACATGTGAATATGACCTCATGCATGGTATGGTTGTTAGACATGTATGCCCTAAGGAGTAAAAATGTAATACGTTTTTGGAGACACTTTTATCAATAAAGAATTTATTCATTTATATATACCAAATCTTGTCCTCTTTACGTTCATGTTTGTTGAATGTATGATAAGCAAACAGTAGTCTGAGACTGTCAGTCTAAACCTTAAGAATTGGGCATATGATGGACTGATTATGTGGAAGACACGATTCTTAAGGTGACGGTCTAAAACATATGATCCGCAATCGAGGGAATAAAGTTGGGCGCTTTACTCATGTAAAGATTGTTATGTTGTCTATATCCCTTATGGGAGATGGTTTGTCTTGACCATCGGAGTTGGACTCCATGAATAGAAACATTGGCACGTTGTCATAGGTAACGATGTGTTGGATCGGGACATAAAGTGAATTGATTTGGATTAATAATTATGTCTCGACAAATCGATTCACTTTAGACAATCACTTGTATTATATCTTAATCCTAAGATGAATAGTGGGCCCATTGTCTCGACTTGTGTCTTTTGATGTGCCAAAGGGTGATACCCACATCTCAATAGTGGTATGCATGCCGGTACGTTGGAGGCATGACTCTTGATAGAGTAGACTTGTTATTCATAGATATGGAATCCATAGCTCCGCTTTAGGAGTAATGATATCTTCTTATATGCGTTGTCCTGTAATTGGAAAACTAGAGCGCTCAACTATTTGGATACATAGGTGTAACCGAATGGTATACTATCTTTGGATGGTAAGTTTTCTAATGGTGAGACAATGGAACGTAAGATAAAAATAATCGGGAAGGTAAGACAGAATTTGTCCTTAAGCCGATTATGGATGATCATATGGGGATGCGATACACTATGATATGTCATGGAGACTTAGCTACACGAGCTTCGTAATTCTATAAAGTTCGAGAGTGCAGCTCCAAGCTTTTAGTGGAGTAGCATTGGAGTTGATAATTGTGAAATGTATATCTGGGATATTGGGTTTCATAATTATCATGAGCTTGAACTTTATAGGTCCATTTTGGTCCCCTTTGCTAGCTCACAAAATCCTGTAACGACACGGCGTGTTTTTCCAATAATTGGTGACTTATGTCGGATTTATCAGATTGGTTTAAAATTTATAAGAATCAAATAATTCATGTCTGTTTATCGGTTGAATTAATTATGTAAGAAAATTAGTTCAAGATGAACTTGTTGAATTATTGCGTTCGGGTAATTCTTGTCTGTTTATCGGTTGTTTTAATTTTGGACAAATTAGATCAAGATAAACTTGTAGAATTATTGTGAATTGATTTATTTTTTTAGAGATTATCTTGATAAAGTTTGTTTTGATCAGATAACTTTTCTATTAGGTCATTTGAATCAAAACTGAGACTTTATCCTATAGAATCTAGGGGTGGAAAATAAGAGATTCGCAGAGATTTTTTCTCGGGAGTTCGGCCTGTCGGATGACATGTTCGGCCTACCGATGGGGCCTGTTCGGCCTATCGATTAGCGAAAGATAAGATTACGCATTTTCACGTGGATCTTATTAGATATTGATCCGAACTTGATTCTGTTTTGAGTTTTTGAGACCTAATATGATAAGGACTGACCCCAGGACCAATAGCTATATAAAGGGAGTGAGTCTCATGATTTACTCAGATCAATAGAGATCAATTGAGAGATTGAAAGTGATACTCTTCTAGTGAGCATCTGAAAACTCCCTGAGAGCTTTTGTTCACAAATCACGAACACTAGCTCTGGGTTCTCTCTATTGGTTGGAAGGAGAGTCACCGGTGGAAGAGCTGTACGTGTGAGCCCACACTCACTCCTGTTGTGGATAGAGAATAGCAAAGGAGAGTATTTTTCAAAACACAAGTTTGACATGTTATATGTTAAAAAAATTCCGCTGCGCACTTTGTTTCCAAAAATGATAACCATAATAATTGGGCTGGTAATCACACCACTGGAAATAAGAAGAAAAGTGTTGTACCGACTCTTGACTCAAGGGGAGTTTAAGGTTATGTATGGTCTTGATGTCACGTAGAGCTATATGTACAATGGTATGAACACTTGGGCCCTAGCTAAAGATAAAACATAATAAGAATAAAGAATGTTTATAATAGACCATAACTAGATTATGCATTTCAGTGAACATTGCATGTGGGCCGTGTATGGACTTACTAGGCGTAAGCTCACTTATTATTTCATGCTATAGGTATACCCACTAAAATGTCAGAATCATTCACTGATGAGCTGGCGGAGGGATATGAGTAATGTGCAGAACTGGGTATGGATGCCGCCACAGACATGTTTCTACTGTATTATATTTTTAGTTATTTTGAAACGTATTGTATAAAAACTATACCTGGTTAAGTAAGACAAACCTGTCTCGAAAATGCTTAGCAAACAATATTGTAAAAGAAAGTTTGTTCATGTAAATATATGTATATGTTTGTCTTTTGAAGGTTGCTAAAATCTTCATGTGTAATATATTTAAAAAATAAAAAATAAAAAATATTCTTAAGTTTTTCATCTATACGTAAGTAAGAAAAGTGTTTTATCACAGCCCAAAAAAAGTGGGTTTTGACATCATGGATTGCCTGTTTGACTACAACATAATCCTTCAGAGACCCTAGATGATTCAATGAAGGCAGTTCAATCAACTTACCATTGGAGAATTCATTTTCCAATGAAACGAGGAGTCTGGGAAATAAAAGGGAGCCAATATGCTACAAGAAATTGCTACCTTAAAGCCACAAAATAGAAAAATAAAGCTACGTTATAGTAATAATAGGTGAGCAAACAAGAGAGGGGGAGCCTACCATTAAGCAACTTGACGAAGTGTGGACTGACCTTAAAAATGAAAAGAAAATAGTAAGTATTGGCTCGCAGCTCGATCGAGAAGTGTAGGTGGCTATAGTAGACTTCTTGTAGAAAAACAAGGATTGCATCGCTTAGTTCCATATGGATATGCCAGAGATCGACCTAAGTATCATTATTCATCATTTAAATGTCGATCTAGATCATCAATCAGTCCAACACAAGCAGAGAAAATTGGGCATAGAGCATAATTAGATAGTCAAAGAGGAAGTTAGATGCTTAATAGAGGCTAGACTCATTCAACATGTGCAGTATGGCTCACCAATATGTTGATCTGAACAAGGCATGTCCAAAAGATACCTACCCATTGCCACACATTGATTGTCTGGTCAATGTGACCGTTGAGCACAAAATTCTAAGTTTCCTATATGCATTCTCTAGGTACAAGCAAATATTCCTCCATCCAAAAGGCCACAAGAAACCTACATTTCTCACGAACTAGGGCATATTCTACTTTAACATAATGCCCTTCAATGTCAAAAATGAAGGTGCTACTTACTAGAGATTGGTTAATATGATGTTTGAAGAACATATCGTGAAGAACATAGAAGTCTACATTGACAACATGTTGATGAAGTCAGTCTAAGCTCAGCACCACATCCAACACCTTTAAGAATGTTTCAAAGTCTTGAGGAAGTATAAATAAAGCTCAATCCAGAGAAGTGTATATTCAAATTAATGAGTGGAGTGTTTTTGGGGTATTTGGTGATGAAGAGAAGGACCGAAATGAACCTTGATCAGATCAAGGTGATCATGAACATGCCATCTCTATGAAGCAAACGAGGCATTTAAAAACTGACAGGACGACTGGCTAATTTAAGTATATTTATAGCTCAGCCTTAAAATAAGTGCCTATTGTTCTTCCAACTGTTGAGGAAGAACATGAAGTTTAAGTGGAGCGAACAATGTGAACAAGCATTCTAAGAGTTGAAAAGTTACCTCAGTACCCCTCCTATTTTGTCTAAGCCAGTCATTAAGGAATGTATGTACCTTCATTTGGCAATGTCTAAAACAGCCATAAGTTTTGTGCTAGTGAGGGAGGAAGACTCGATCTAGAAGCTCGTATTCTTCACCAATCACACTTTACTTAATGCAGAAACGAAGTAAGTTGTGATCGAGAAAATCCTATTAGCACTCGTCATGTTCCCTTGTAAGCTGCGATCCTATTTTCAAGGACATATGATCATCGTGCCTTCCACTTATCCCATATTGGTCGTCCTATGTAAGTCTAACATTTTAAGGAAGTTGACAAAATAGGTGGTCAAGTTCACCAAGTTAGACATCGAATACAAACTAAAGATGGCACTAAAGTTTTAGTTTTTAACAAACATCATAGCCGAGCTAATGTATGTGACTAAAGATTAAGAGCCAAAGGTGTAGATATACAAAGGGATAGGTCAACCAATGAGAAGGTCTTAAGGTTTGGAGTCCTACTAATATCTCCAATTGGTGAAGAGACCAAGCAATCCTTCAACTAGGCCTTAAGGCGGCAAACAACGAGGCAAAGTATGAAGATATGATTGTAGGGTTGAGACTAGGAAAGACGTTGAAGACTGTCAAACTTATCGTAAAGAATGACTCAACCTTGATTGTTAATCGAATGACAGGTGAATATGAAGCGCGTGATGGTAAGACGATTTATTATTTAAAGGTCGTCAATAACCTTAAGTCTTGGTTTGATGGGTTTGAAGAAAAGCTTGTCCCGTGTGAGTCGAACTCAAGAGCTGACACTCTAGCCAACATAAGTTCATTAATCAAAAAAAAAAAAAAAGAAGAGAGAAGAAAACAATTCCTCTCGAATAATTGAATAGCCAAACATAACATAACGAAGACAGAGGAAGCACACCCACTTGACCCAAGAGATGATTGGTGGACCTCTATAAGAGTACATAGGTGAAGGATGGTTACCAGATGATACGTAGATGGCTAGGAAAATCAAAGTTCAGGCACCTAGATATTGTCTCATCTATGGGAAGCTATACAAGTGATCGTTCATGGGTCTTTACCTTCGTTGCTAGGGCAAAAACAAAGTGGAGCAAGCGATCAGAGAGATTCATGAAGGCTCATATCACAATCACTCGGGGGGAAGATTGCTTTGTAACAAAATTAAGCATTAAGGATACTACTAGCCTACTGCGCTCAACGATTCAGAGGACTTCATCAAGAGGTATGATATCTGTCAATGGCATACACCAATCATACACCAACTGGCTAAAGAGCTCTCTTCGATCAACTTGTTGTGTCTATTTATGAAGTATTTAGTAGACTACATTGAGCCTCTTCCACCAACTCCTAGTCAAGTGAAGTATTTGCTCGTTCTGACCAATTATTTTTTAAAATGGATCGAAGCTAAACCTTATGCATATGTAAAAGAGATAGATGTTGAGCACTTCATCTGGAGGAATATCACCTACAGATTTGGGGTGCCTAAAGAGATTGTGGCTAACAATGGCTCTTAATTCATCTCAAGCTTATTCAAGAAGTTTTGTCAACACTAGAAGATCATTTTGAGCTTCTCAACACCCAGGTAACCACAAGGAAATGCGCAAGCTAAGGCTATGAACAAAACCATTGTAAGAGATTTGAAGAAAAGCTAGAGGCTAGAAAAGATCACTCGGGAGAAGAGCTATCAACGGTGCTATGGGCATATTGGACGATACCAAAAAGGGCAATAGTGTTAGAATAGGTGCCCTAAGGATTGCAAGATTTAATTGATTTTAAGACATTTAATCAATAAACAATTTTATTGTTTATGTCATATATCGATATTGTCCTCATTATGTTCTTGTGTTGAATGTATGATAAGCAAACTAAAGTCTAATATTCTTATTCTAAACCCTTAAGATCATGCATATGATGAACAAATTATATGAAAGACGTTAAATTTAAGGTGATGGTGTAAATATAAAAGGTCCACAATTGAGGGAATAAAGTTGGACACTTTATTCATGTTAAGAATGTTATGTTGTTTATATCCCTAACTAGAGATGGCTTGTCTTCGTCATCGAAGACATTGATATATTGTCATTAGTGACGATATATTGGATCAGGATTAAAGTTGAATTGATTAAGTTAATTATTTCGTTTGAATAAATCAATTAACTTTAGACAATTATATATGTTACGTCTTAATCCTAAAATGAATTAATGGCCGTATTCTTGACTTATATCTTTTGATGTACTAAGGGCTACAACCAAAATTGAATAGTACGCATACCGGTATGTTAAAGACATGGTTCTTGATTGACGTATACTAATTATTCATAGGTATGGAATTCCTAGCTCTTTTGTAGAGTTAATTTTGTCCTCTTTTAGGCAATATTTTGGAATTAGAAAACTGGAATGCTTAACCTTTTAGATACATAGCATACTATTTATGTTGATTATACATAATAAATGTTTCAATGGTGAGATAAGGGAATATAAGATAAATATAATTGAGAAGATAAAATAGAATTTATCCTTAAGACGATTATAGATATCCTATGGGATGTTATGAAAACTTTATTGGAGTTTTATAATTTATATATAATTCAAAAATGCAACTCTAAGCTTTTAAAGGAATAGCTTAAAAGTTGATAATTGTAAAATGAGTATGTCAAGGATGTGTCATTTTACAATTATAGGAGCTTGATCTATATATGTCCATTAGGTCTCTTTTGATAGCTCACATAATTTCTTGTAATGATATGACGTGTTTTTTCCTATAAATTAGTATATGCTAATCATATGATAGGCTTATATTCGGTTGTTTGGATCATAATAATTCATGTTAGTTTATTAGTTGAATTAGTTATACATAATTAATTTAAAATAAACATGTTGAGTTATTTGTATCTATTTTATTTGATATGAGATTATTGGTATATGACTATTTTAATTAGGTAACTTTTGCATTGGGTTATTTGAATTAAAACTGAGGCTCTATAAAAAATTTTGTGTTGAATAGAATAGGAAACTTTTTAGAACTGAGAATGATCGGTAGGTCTGTGAGTAAGTCTAGCCGGCCAATTTGAGGCAAACTAGTAGGCCGATTATGTGAACCGACAGGCCGGTGCGAGTAACTAAAGTTACGTGTCTTGACGAGTTTTTAGAGAGGGTAGAATTGATGCTCTATTAGCCACTATAAATATGATACTTATTCCTATATAGTCATTTAGATGACTAGAGAAATTTAGAGAAAGCATTCAAGAGAAAGAAACACTAAAAACTCCCATAAAATTATTGTTCAACATCAAGAACTATAATTCTTAATTTCTCTTGTGGTTGGAAGGAGACATTAGTCAAAGGAGAATTGAATGACTTGTGTCAACCTCATTCTGGTCATAGAAAAGAGAATAACAAAGAAAACCAAGTCAAGGCCCTTTTGGACACGATTTTCGTGTAGTGATTCTGCTGAATAAATTTTTGCCAGAAGTACAATAAAGGATTCATCAAGGTACGAGAGATCTTTGATTAATTTATTACAGAGCATGTCTAGCTCATTTTTTGGAAAAAGCTTTTATTAAAAAATTTTAAAATTCTACTGCATACTTATTTTCCAACAATTGGTATCCGAGTCAGATTTTACAAAGTTTGTGATTATGCTACATACATAAATTATGAGATCTTAATCTTTCCTATGCTTGTGATGGTTATGAAATTTTCAATTATCCTATTCGAGCATATTTCACCACCATCTCAGGTAAATAATTGAGAGAATTCATAGTTTTCCATTCATGGAAATACAATGGGAAGAAGTCAACAAATGTACATGTGGCATATTCATAACTATATTTAACACTACTCAAATAATATGTCATAGTACCAGTATTATTTGAATTAAGATGAAATCTCAATCATGTTTGAACCTTACAAAAGTTTTTTTGGTATTGACAAATTTAATATGTATGAAGTTTGTTATGTAAATTATATTTATTTATGTTTCTGTGCATCAAAACTTAAGATAGATTTCAAAGATTTGAGTTTTGGAGACACTTAAATGATAAACTAATTTTTGACCTCATATAAGATTCATTGGAAACATCAAGATGAACAGCTTTTGTGAAAAAAATTTCTTTGAATCCTAATTGGATCGAGCTAAAAAACAAGATTTTCAATTTTGCTCGTTTTGAATAATGGTCAAAACATCTTTAAAATGTTTGATTTTGGAAAAAATTAAAATACAAAAATTTTAAATCTTATCAAAACTATTATGGCTCATGAAATGGGATTTTTGTCAATTTTGTGGGGAGTTTAACTTAATGAATTTTATAGGATTTAATTATGAAGTTTTCGAAATAGTTCAAAAATGAGCTCTAATCTCTTCAAATTAGTTTAATGTCTCTAAGCAAAACAAGCTTCGTAATACGTTAAGTGCAAAACTATAGAACAAGATATAAGATCTGACAATAGTTTGTCTAAGTTAGAAGTATAGATATAGATCGACGGTAAAGGTTTGAAATAGTAGTCAAGTATCGCATTAACAGGATGTAGAGCTAACTGATAAAGGAAAAAGATTAGTTGGATATGTTAGCGCATGGACCAAGTTCAAAACCTTACCTCTACCACGAAGATATATTTTCAAATGCTTGCATTTGATATACTTACCAAGTTATGCTTAATGATTGTTATGTTAAGTGGTTAAATGTCAAGTCTTGATGTAAAGCATGTTCACTAATAGTACATGATTTGTAATCTAAACCTATAAGAGAAGATAATAGTAATTTCGTACAACTTTTTGAGCTATGTGAATGATTTATTTTAAGATCTTAGAGAAGGATCAGACAACTCCCAGCCCAAGGGGAGGATCCTAAACTAAGGGAGCATAATGTTAAAGTTAAATTATGATGTTAGGGTTCAATAATCATATGCACTTGGTACATACGCTTAGGCCCATAATTCAAGATAAGCAAAATAAAAATGATGTTAAGATGTTCATAATCAAGCATAAATAGAATCATGTTTTAAGTTGATGGTAATATTCCTTGTATAATTTTTATGAAAAATGTTATAACTTACTAAGCGAAAGCTCATCTAGTTACCACATGCTATAGAGAATCCTGCCAAGAGGCTGGAATAAGTGATTATGAGCTGGCCACAGTGTGCAGACAATATGCGATGTTCGTGTTATAGATACTGCTGCAATTTAAATTCCATTGTTTTTGAAAGAATATTTAGTTACATAGTTGTAAGCAATAACTGCTTTTGTAAGAGATGGGAAGTATGTATTGTGTAAATATAAATTAAGTTAGTATTGTAAATATTTTGGACTGGTGTTATAAACATATTCAGTAACTGCAAAGTAAATTAAATATGTTTGTATTCTTAAAAAAATTAATTCTTTTTATGTACAAGTATTACTATGTAAATATTAAAATCTTTAAGATGAAAGCGTTAAGGGATAACTCAAATAGTCGAGTCATCATACACGAAGTGCTCTAAAGCAGTGAATGACTCAAGTAGGGTGATTAGTGTTCCTATTTTTAGAAAAGGTTGAAGGAATCAAAACTCTATCAAAAAACTAGGAGAAATTTTGTCTTCTTGAGGATAGTGAGTCCCTTTAATGTGCAAATTTGACCACCACCGGTAATGGTACCAGTGTCCCGATAAGTTTTGAAGTCAAATTCAAATCCTGTTTGAGTCAAATATTATCTCTCTAATTATTATATCATTAAAATACTTGATTTAGTTATCCAAATCAAATCCTACTAGAAATCCAATTGATTATGTAAATATCAAAATTAAACAGTTAATTTTCAAATGCTAATTGGACTTCCAACTATCACAATAGAATAATTATCATAATATAATATTTGATTTATTATTTTTTAAATTAATTCTCCAATAATCTACAGTAGGTGTCATAGACCTAGTGGTTTACGCCTACCACCAATCTGCCTTAGACTATGGTCCACATCCCATTCCACTCGATAGCTAAATTCGCATATATTTTGTCTTACTAGTATTATATGATTTAAGTTCAATCCATATAATAGGAATTCCTAAGCTTACATAGGGATTTGATGCACATACATTATCAAGCTCTAATAATAATAAATAATTAATCCTAGATTTATTATCAATTTAATTATTAAATTCGATGCTAATCCACTATAACCACAAAGCTGAACTCTCCATGATATACCTAATTACATCATTTAAAATAGTTTATCTAAGATCTCTCACTTTTTACAATACCCCCGTAGACTATATATAATTAGCTTAAAGATAAGTTTTGGTTTATCATTCTGATTATTATATTTGATAATCTAATTATTTCTCCATTGGAAAAACTCCATTATAACACTACTAACGAAGTTTCTTATTGATATAACCATAGGTTAAGGCCTCGTTTGTTTTTTTAGTCCTCAATAATACCTTTGAAATGATAAAATTAACTCTCGGTGAAAGAGCTATGATTTCATATATGTGAATTATGCTCTCATCAAAAATTGATTCCATATTTGTAAATTATGCTCTTATTGAAGATAAGTCATGCCTCTAATGTACCGATTTGGGAACCTTTGTTCATTAGAATTCTTGCCTTTAGTATATCAAAAGACACAAAATATAACTGAGTCATAGATCCACTTTAGGATTAAGATAAAAAAAAATATAAGTGATTATCAAAGTGAAATAATTTAGCTAAAGGAAATTATTAATAAATCAATTATATTTTAGGCCTAGTTCGATGTATATCCACCACTAGATTTATATCAATGTCTTTACCTTAAAGTCCTTCCTCCAATAGGCAAGGTAACGTGGCTTACCAATTAGAAATGACACCATGACAATCTTATCAAGAATAAAGTGCTTATCTTTATTTTGCATATTGTGGATTACATATTTAAGCTATTATCTTGCAACCATATCTTCTAGCATATAAACCTTGCATATACGTTATTTAAAATTTATTGTCAATAGCCTTAGTGTTTTACTTTGCTTGTTATATATGAAAGTAAACATGGCACGTATTGAAACATGAAATAAATGCATTATTTATTATTAACATAAAAATGTCTTTAAAATACATTTGTTTAATCCTTAGAGCACTAAACCTATCACCTTCATGATGGTTATGAGATATATATCGTATTTAATAATTGGCTATACCTTATACACTCCCAAAAGAGATAAGAATCACCCTATACAAATAGTAGTGTCAGTCTCCATGCCGAAGCTATGCACGTTTTCTCTACAAAAGATAAGAATCATGTATATGAAATAATTACCCATTATAGTTTTGTTGATGAGATATGATATCTTGAATATTGTAGGTGCCATTTTTTAAGCACAAATGGGCCGACAACAACTATGTAAAAATTAATAGTGATGACACTACATTTGGTAGATTTCAAATGATTAGGTTACAAGATTGATCTTTCATTATGATATCACAAAAAGAACAAGTTTTCTACACAATTGATCCAAAGTTTAGAGTTGTCATTAGTCGTGCCGATAAAGGCACGAGGAATTTGTGATGATGAAGAAGAGATAACATTTCCAATAACATTCCATCTTATACTAGATGATTGCTACTTGTTGAGAAGGTTGATGTTATTAATGACATCGTTTGAATGTTGAAATGTGTTGATAAAACCATTGTGTAGAAAGAAATGGTCATGTACTATGCACTTTATAAACCATTTCAACACTATTATTCTTGTTAATTTACAATTATTCTAACTATCGTACTTGATATTTGCTATTATGATTTGTCGATGTTAATATGTGTTGGATGTCAATGTTAGAATTTTAAGGCCAATTCATTAAGAAGACAATATTAGGAATGCTAAAATGTGACATTAGAATTCTTGTTTATTTGTTGCTCATTAACCTCAAATTCATATATTGGTTATTTGTTGCATATTAACATATATGCCTTGACTAAATTGAAATTTATTATTTTTAATTGAATTTTAAATTTATAATATAATTAACAAAAATTAGCAAATTGTAAGACTAAATAACACATAGGATATAAGCTATTCAAAGTAAACCTATTTAAAACAATTTTCTTTTTTTAGTACAAACACATTTATTGATGGTTTATAAACATTTGTTAAGTGCATAGATTAGATTAGGGTTTCTCATGGCACTAATATCTAATCCCATGCATGGATGTAGGAAAACATGGTAATATATTGTTTTGCTTGATTTTCTAGTAATTTTTATTCTTATGTGGTTCCTAAAAAAATTCAAATCTTGGATCCATCATTTCTAACACCATTAAATAGATATTTGCAAATATTGTAGACATTTACAGATACTCTAAGAAAGATAACTTTCCTTTTGTTATCTACGTTAAAACTTTAAATTATGAGCAATATCATGGAAATGTCGACAATGTCATAGACATTTTCATTCTAGTCTATGACTCACTAGAAAGAAAACATACTTGTTGACCTGTTCTGCATTCACTAGTGTTTTTATGCTTGCTCTTTTTTTTTTATCTTTTTTTTTTAAATTTCATAGGCTTATTATTTTATGGCAAATAAAAGGGTTAAAGAGAGAAATAACAAATTTAAGATGTGAAATAAAAATTAATACACAATTTTTGTCGGCAAAAGAAAAACGTTACTTTTATCAAATTTTGAAAATGCAACCACTACACAAAATACCTAAATTTCACTCTCCTTTTGTTCCCTCTTCCCTGATTTCTCTCTCTTCCAATTGTCGGAGCTCCTTTGTTGCTCTGGTTGATGGTTGTAAAGGCCATAATGAGAGATCGTTGCTAGGCCACAACAAGAGTTCTCGCCATGATGATTTCGTTGCAAATCTCCAATGTTGATATGTCCATGCGTCGAGCTCACAAAGAAGAGACGTCCATGGCTATTTTGTCACGATTCGTGTAAGATCTATAGCGTCGAGCTCACAAAGGAGACGGCGTCCATTGCGAAGTCGTTGCGATTCATCAAGATGGCGCCCATGGTGATTTTGACTTCATCAACAAAGGTGGCAGCACGGAGGTTGTTTGGCGATGTAGAGACAAGTGAACGACAATGGCGGGAGAGAGAGGAGGAGGAAGAGATAGAGTATTTTTAGGGTTTCTAATGGGCTTTTTAATTTGCGGAGGATTAAATTGGAGTGAAATTAGAAAACTACATTGCTAAAAATTTTAAAAAAGTTTAAAAAAGGTATTTATTTACAACTTAATTAAGCATGCTATTTGCTTTCATTAGCTTTAAAAATCTGTTGTTTCACACAATTTGTCTAAAAAAAAAGGTATTTTGAACGTAAAAAATATATTTTCAAATAGCATTGCTATGATTTCTTCCTCATTACTACCTCAATGATTTTTTCTGATAGTTTTTCTTTTAATTTTTTTTTCAAAAAATTCTTGAATAAATATTATTAGTGTTTGCTAAAAAATTAATCTTGTTTTTTAGGAAAAAAATAATATTAGTTTCATATAGGTAGTCATATATGTGCTTTTTGTTTTTTTAATTACTTTTTAAAAGTTTTCTTCCTTCTTGGAAGGATTTTTTTAGAACTTCTTTACAAATAAATAATAGAAGAAGGAGAGAATTAGACCATCATTTATTGAAAATAAAAATAGATAGATCAAAATATAACAATGTTTAGTCAATAGCCTACTTAAATTAAATGAAGTTTATTTTGGTTTAAAATGACATAAAAAATAAAGTAATAACAAGATAAAGGAAAACAAAAACAAAAAAAGAATTAAAAATTAAATATTAAAAAAAACACATAATTTAAAAAATATTATATACTTAAATATTTTTAAAAATATACTATTTATTTATTTGCATTAAGAATCGGAACTATTTTATTTAGTTGAATTTCCTATAAATAATTTGGAAGCAAGAATCTACCGACAAATCATTACAACAATCCCCAATCTAGGGTTCGCACATCCAAAGGACTATAAATGCCGAGCCTCTACTAACCAAGCAAACTCCTTTTCAGTGGTGTCTTTTGCTCTCTCTGCTCTCTGTGAACTTCATTCGCTTTTTTCTTCGCCTTTGTTCATGGCCGCCACCTTCTCAGATCTCCACACCGAAGCCGGTCTCAAATCCCTCGACGATTTCCTCTCCGGCAAAACCTTCATATCCGGGTCCGATATCGCCTCTCTCTTTCTCTCTCTCTTTTTCCAATTAGTCTTTTTTCAACTCTTTCCGATTCATTGACGATGATTTTGATGTGGGTGAAATTTACTCCACAGAGATGCGTTGACGAAGGACGACATTAAAGTCTACGCGGCTGTGTCGGAGAAGCCTGGGGATTCTTTTCCCAACGCAAGTAGGTGGTACGGGAGTGTTTCGTCCCAGCTCGCTTCCAGGTTTGTTCTTCGTTTTCTTTTTTTTTTTTTGTTTTTGTACTTTTTTTGTTTTGTTTTTTATTGAATTTGATATTTTTTTGGGCAATGTGATTGATTTAACTCCATAAAGAACAAAAAAAGAAAAAGTTTTTAAAATTTTGGGAATTAAGATTGTTAATTATGGTGTTTTGTGTTCGTTAAGCTTCCCGGGCAGCGCTGTTGGAGTCAGAATCGGTTGCAAAGGAGCTGCTGCAGAAGCTGCCCCTGCAGAAGAGCCTAAAAAGGTAATATCATTGTTTACCTGAATATTTTTTGGTATTATGTTTATTTTGAATTGATTTCTGTTTCCTGTCTGATGAAATTGCTGCAGATCTCTGAAATTGTTTGAGAAAGTTAAATTTTTGAGGGTTTTTTTTTAACGTTCTCTATTTTTCTGCTGTGGTTTTCTTGCATTGAAATTCCTACTGTTGCATTAATTATATTAGAGATGAAATTACATGGAAAATAGCTACAAGATTAAGTGTGTTTTTTCCTCTCACAAGAAGTAAACAAATGGGAACGAAGAACAGGAGCTTAATTGCATAATGAGTGAAAACTAAACAGGTCTGAACTTTAGATACTTGATTTTTGTTTTGTTTAATTTGACCAATTAATCTTCAGAAAGCTGTGTTGCTCGTAAAGACATTTTTAATTTACCCATTCACTCATTTTTAACTGAAAATATCATCTCATTATTATTCCTACTTTTGATTTGTTGATTTTCATGAAATAGAATAGAAGGATAATTCCCTTTTTTTTTTCGTTTGCTAAGATTTGGTTACATTTTCTGTTTTTCCTTTTCTGGTTTCTTGCTTTCTTAGACTCGTCCGGGGTGCCTTTAACTTCAATTGCAACATTGAGAATCTAGTTCTCATTTGCTCTTGTTTAGTATCCATTTATAAGAGCATGTTTCTAAGTGTGTTGACTTTAGAATCCAGTCTATTATTTTCTTGAATCTTCAAGCATGTTCTAAAATTCTAGAGATTTTGTCAGAAGTTACTGTTCAAGACGATTGATCTGTTTATATTTTGATATCTTGAACTCAGAGTGATTGAGGACATGAGGTCAAAGAAAATTATGTTTGTATTTTCAGGTTGCTAATATGCTATTTTGGTGATCCAACCTGGGTTATAAACGCTTATCTGTCCATTCTTAAGTTTCTATGAAACCATGTTATTTTAGAGAATTATTTTCTATCACTTCCTTTTGATTGACGTGTTCTCTTGTTGCCATTTCAATGTCTAAGGATGCTGCAGAAAATGATGATGATGACCTTGATCTCTTTGGTGATGAGACGGAGGAGGAAAAGAAGGCTTCTGAGGCGAGGGAAGCAGCTAAAAAGCAATCTTCTAAGAAGAAAGAGAGTATGTGCGCTTAAATCAGATCTTTTATATGCATAAATCTGAATGTAAAATATGGAGATGCTTGAAATTCTTTTAAAAGAGTAGGGTAGGACAATAATAAATGTTCCAATATTGGTGATCAAATTTGGCATGCCATTGGAGCGATTAGTAGTTAATACATAGGGAAATGAATCTTAGAGAAAACCCTCTTGTTCTGACATTCTATTGTTTTCATTAGGCGGAAAATCTTCTGTTCTGATGGATATTAAGCCTTGGGATGATGAGACAGACATGAAGCTGCTGGAAGAGGCTGTTCGAAGTGTAGAGATGCCCGGCCTGTTGTGGGGAGCATGTATGGCTTTTCTTACTTTCACATCCTATCACTGTTCCTAACCCCCTATGTTGCAACCCCCTTTTCTTGTGCATATGATGAAATCTAACAAAATAAATTAATTGGTCTCTGTTGAAGTTTTCATTTAGCATGTCTAAGTTACTATTGTCATTTTCCTTTAATGATTTTTTTTTCCCTTGCTAATATTGCTTTCTGGTTGGTGATTGAATTTGTCACAGCAAAATTGGTTCCGGTTGGTTATGGTATTAAGAAGCTGCAGATAATGCTCACCATTGTTGATGACCTTGTATCCGTGGATTCCCTCATCGAGGAGCATCTTACTGTTGAGCCTTGCAGTGAATATGTTCAAAGCTGTGATATCGTCGCGTTCAACAAGATTTAAGTACCCTTGAGTTAGCTACTCATGCAGTATCTAGGCTTTTTTTTTTTTTTTTTTCTTTTAAATTACCTTTTCTTCCTGTTTCACCTTTTTTTTCCTCTCCTTTGATCATGCATTTTAATGTTTTCGTATGATCTTGTGCTCTCTTTGTTTGCTGTTTTTTTTAACTGACAAGTGGAGAAGAAAGATGAACTTGTTTTACTTGATTGGGTCATTTTAACTTTTTCCCATCCTGTTTCTGAGTTTTAGCTTCATTATCTGCAAGACAGCAACTCTCAGTCTGTATTTCCAAAAGAAGAAAAAAAGAAAAAAAAAAAACAGAAACACACAACAACAACAACAAAAAATCGAATTTTATGTCACATATCTCAGGATCGACTGCGCAAAGGAGAGTTGACATTTTTTGTGGAAGAAAGGGTGACGGTTATATTATTGAATTAAAGAATCACCGATGTGAAATCTATGGTCCTCTGCCCGTTGTAGGTACGTATTGGCTATTACAATAACAATAACGACGAAGGTTATTTTAATCAATATGGCTCCAAAGATATTCACTTGTTTCATATAAGTTTCTTATATTTACTTTTAGAGTTCAGGTCAGTTTTATTTGAAACCAACAATAAGCTAATAAACTATACTATGATGTTTGAAACATAGTTGAAATTATATTTTTATATTTTATAGTTATAGCCATAGTTTAGTTCAAATTTTATAAAAAAAATACTAGCAAGCTTGGTTGTAACTACAAATTGTTTCAACTCTTTTCTTAAATGTCACAGTATTTTCATACATTTATTCGCAGGGGGCTGTCACATCAGCATTTTCTAAGAGGAAAGGAAAAAAAAAAAAAAACTCTGCCAAAAAAGGCACATAAAAAGAAAAATTCTAAGAATAAAAAACAGTGGGTTTTTTTTTGGGTTTTGTTTTAGCTTTTGCTTTTAGATTAGCGTTTATTATTATTATTATTATTATTATTTTACTCTTCTTAAAACCTAAATGTTTCATTCTCGCATTATATTTTGTCTAAAAATAGCGATTTCTCAACAAAAGCGTCAGAGTTGTATCTCTCATGAGCATTAGGTTACTTGTACCTCCGAAATTGAACGTTGATGGGTGAAAGTGATATAAATAGATATTCTCACGGACAATTAGTAAAATAGTTTTTTATCGAATAATTTTTTGGATTCTTCTATTTTTACAAAAATCTCCTTCTAACTAATAGTTAAAAACATACAAATAGATATTCTCATGGGAAAATGGTAAAATATTTTTATCGAATAATTTTTTAGAGTCTTCTATTTTTACAAAAATCTCTTTCTAACTAATAGTTAATAAACAACCATAAAAAAATAATTAATAAACAAAAATTGGTGAAGATAATTCAATAATTTTAAATGCTAGTAGCATAAAAATACCTCTTATTTTTTTGCAATTTATCCATTTATTTTAGAACCTACAAATGTTTCGTCTAAAGTGAAACTTATTTCAAATTTCATTTCTCATGCATTTTACAGACGAGAAAAAAATAAAATAAAAACAGATATCCGTAGACCAAAATTTTTTTCTAATTTTTTTTTCTTCCTGAAAAAATCTAAAAAATATTTTTATAAAATTTATATTTGTAATAAAAAGTTATGGTTTGTTTCAGAGTTGTTAACTTTTTAAATGTTTAACATGTTTTTTTATTCACAAAATATGCAAAGGATGAAATTCAAATAATTTTTTCAAATTCAAATGACATGTTTATATTATTCGAAAATAAGAGGATTGATTGAGAAAAATATAAGAATGATATTAACTCAAGGTTATGTAATTAACCCAGAATTTCTTATCGATTTAATATCATTCTCGTTTCTTAACAATAAGTCAAATCTTATTTTGATCTCTCATTTTTAGAATGTCTTATAATGAGTCTTCAACAATGAAATCGCCCCAAATTAGACATTTTGTTTATTTGACTCTCAAGAACTCAACAAGACAACGACCTTCTGCAGTTTAGTGAAGCTTAATTTTGTAAATTTTACATTGTAGTGGGCGACTATTAATATGTAAGTCGGGTCCTCTTTTTTCGAAAGTTTAACAGTTTGATGGACACAAAAGACTAATTTGAGCGTTTGTTTTAATGCTGTTTGAAAAGCTGGGAACTAAATGAAGGTAGAATTAACGTCTTTGAGAAAATACTCAAAACACCAAAACACTATGTTTTGCATGAGTATCTTTTTTGCCATTTTTATTATTAATATACTTAAAACACTCTATGTATTTTGTCAAAATACTACTTTTAACCTCTGTTTAGTATGAAAGAAAATTAGATGAAAAAAAATGGTGGCGGGATTTTTGGGATGGAAATTAATAGATGAGCGTGTTTGGTAAGAGGGAGGTTTGGATGGAAAGAAAAATGAGATGGAAAGACTACCAAGTAGGTCCTATTATATTTTCTCCTCTCAAAATTGGACGGATTATCAATTGGAAAAGATTGTCAGTTATATAAATGAGACCAAACTTACAAAATTGTCTATAAAAATTATACAAAAAAATATAGAATTTCTCTCCTATTCTTCACGAATCTTCAACATATTTCACGAAAATTGGTTCTTTCCTTTGTAAAACTTCACCAATCACTATACCTCACATCTTGATCATAAATTTCCCATCTTTTTTTGCAGAATTTTTTTTTTTTTTTACAATTTCTATTATTGAAGATTGATAAAGCTATGTAGTCTAAATTTATTTAAATTATTGTTAATTTGTGGTTGAATCTCTCTCCTTTTGATTTTATGTTTTGTTGTCTTCTTGAATTACAAGAATGTTGAATTTTTTTTTGGGTGAAAATTGAAAGTTTTACTAAAACCCAAGCACCTTTCGCAAAAACAACCAAACGTGTTGTTTATTTTCCAATCCAGTCATCACTCCTAGGTCAGTCTCCTTCTATTTCTCAATTCATTCAACCTGTCTTTCATTTTCGACAATATTTATACTGTTTTTACATGATGTTTCTAATAAGATTTTTTTCCATGTAATTGATCAGTTTTTTGCCCTAGGAAATTTAATGTCACTTTGAATTTTTTTGCTTCAAGTAATTGTTTTTCTTTTTCTCTTCTTTGAAAAAAAAGAAGAAAAAAAGAAAAACAATTATGTATCCAAATATATGCTGACTATTCGAATATATGTTGATATTTCTACTCGAGTATTCGAATATATGCTGATATTTCTACCAATATATCCGCAAAATACTCATTGTCATCAATAAAAATAATTATGCACAAGTATAAAGAGGAGAGGAGATAGTAATTGCCTCCGTTAAAAAAAAAAATTAAAAATAAAAAAAAAATGATGAAGAGGATAACGCTGAAAGCTCATTTCTTCTGAACAAGTTTACATAAATCTATAGCAAACTTGGTTTGTTATTTGTTTCTTATTCTTTTGTCTTTTTCGTTTTGTGTTCTTTATTTAAATATAATTGTTTTATACACACATACACACTCACCTGAGTTGGGTTTCGTGGGGAAAGCATCTATAGAGCATTTGTAACTCTGTGGAGTAGAATTATTTGTAAATTCAGTCTAGCAAGCGCCTAACGAGTGCTATGACTAACATGTCTAGAACTTTCAACATTATCTCCCTTGCAAACCTTCCACTCGAGCCACAGTCTCCGTTCCTCAAGGACTTTTATAAATTAGATGAATATAATGAATTAAATCATTGTGACACCTGTTATTTTTCTAACAGGTATTATGGTAATTAAATTAAATAGTAGTATGCCAATTGAAATTTGTTTAATCTAAAATCTATTTCATTCTATTCATTTCTACCTACTTTTAAATTTTCTAAAATTTTTCAATACCTATTTAGTATATTTACAGAAACGACCTTGAAACTTCTTATTATTTATGAAAATGCCATTTTGGCATTATGTGACTAAAAGTCTCATGAGGAGACTCACTTCTTCACCTACCTCAATTATTTCCCCCTCCCTATCTCTTTCACGTCTTTCTATCTTTCTTTCTCTGCATTTATCTCCTTTCTTTCTTTTCTCTTTTTTCTTTGTTCTTTGTTCTTTCTTCCACGATAAGATTAGCAGAGAGAACTAAAGGAAGAGCTCAAACTTTCTTTAAGATTTTCAAGATCTTTTCTCATAAATCTTCACAAATAGCTTCTCACAAGCTCAAGGATCAAGGAGATTTAAATGTTTTCAAGACCAAACAATGGATTTGAGCTAAGTTTTGAGGTTAGATTTTCAAACAAAAAAAACTTTAATCTTGGTTTTAAGTTGTATTTGGTATGATAATTTGTGAGAAATATGTTTTTGATGTTTAGAGAAGGTTATGTATTGTTTATATATAGTTTTTATGTTTAAAACAAAAAAAAAAAACCTGTTAGGAAACTAAGAATTGGATTAAAGGGCTTAGAAAATGAATTATGGGTTCTTTTGTATGAGTTTTTCACAAAAACTACATGTCTTTTTTTTTTTCATACAGAAATTCAATAAAAACAAGCTTTGGGTCTCAGGAACAATAAAAGGGAGTCAAACCACTAGTATAAAAGTAGTTATTTTATTATTTATGTTTCGAAAATCATAAATAGTTTTCTATAAAGCTTGTAATTTTAAATAATTTTATTTTAATAAATATCCAACTTTTTAATTATTTTAATTATAAATATTTTAAAATCATATTACTTATTTAAAGAACTCATTTTCACGTATCTCATACCAAAATAAAATTCATATATTTTAATTTTATTGTTATTTTAGCATTTACTAAAATAAAGTTAGAAAAGTGATATTCACAATTTTAGTACGTTAATGATTATGGCACACTAATAAAAATAAATGATAGATTGACATAATTAAAAATTAAGATTTAAGTTAAAGTATGGTTATTTTATACGTTTTAGGACAATTGCATGCTTGGAGCTTACGTGGTGAATTGTGTAAGCTGGAAATTGTCAGTAGATATTTGTAAAAAGGTAGGGATTCTATTACTCATCTTTTGTGAGGTTTTTATGAAATTAAAACTGATTGTTGTACCGCAAGATATATACATCTATGTTGAACTGCTATTATATGAGTATCACATATGAAACTATGACATGGACTCGTCTTCTATTGTACGGCAAGGAACATATTGAATTGACACATGTTGTTATAAATTGAGAAGCATGGTTAGAAAAAATGACTCTATAAATAATGATTGAATATAGACAAATGGTGAGACATGAAGAGGGCTGCGATTACTGTCCTTGGGCACTAATACCCTAAAAGGTAAAATAAAGGGAAGGTGATGACGCTTCCTTGGGTCCAAAGTCCCAGAATACACTGTATAGGAATCGACTTGGTGAGGACTTAGACTTGATGTCCCCTCATTGGAACACCCTTGGAATATTTAGAGGGTGATTAAGCGTGCCCATTTGGGTTTCGATGAGTTGAGTGATACTCTATTGAATGTGGATACCTAGGAATAATGATGAACTGTAATATTTGTATATATGTATATGTATGAAACTCGGTAATGATTAACTATGGTATCCACAGAATATGATTATAATAAATCTCATAATCTAGATAATGATGAGTATTAACTAACCATGCAGGTTTAATTGTGGTAATGATAAAAACCTAAAGGTGAGTAATGATTTTCCTTACTGAGCATATTTTCGCTCATTTCCTTTATATTTTCATCTTTTCAGGACTCACTAAGTGTGAGGTGGCTATGAGGAAAATAGTTGAGGAAGCTATGTAGCTATATTACTTTGGGAATGCTTCAATTGCTAAGAATGTTCTTCATGATAATGTAAGTATCAATTGTTACTTTCTGTGACTGTATTAAAATGCCTTGAGGGTTGAAAGGATGATGACGATAAGTTTATATTATTAAATTTAAGATGCTACATTAAACTATGGTTTAATTGTCGTTTATATTTTTATTTTTGAATTGAGAGTTTTCATTTAAGCCCCGGGTAACTTTATTTTTGAGGTTTTATTTTCATTTCTGATTTTTATTTTAATTCATTAAAAACTGTTAACCCTCATATAGGGGCATTACAAAATTTTTAGTATCAGAGCCTAGGTTCGGTTAACCTAGGGAGTGTAGCACCACTTTAAAAAAAATTGTTTTTGAGATAGTTTTGAAGCTGAATTTTCATTGTCATCATCAAAATGAACCTTCAGATTGATTTATACAATCCAAAAGGATGTAACATGGAAAGGCCCTAGAATGAAAATATTAATGGTTATATGAGTACGATAGTTATATAGAAGGAAAGTATTGATAGTTATGAGGGAATGATAATTATATGGAATGGGTTTATACGTAGAATGCTTATAAGAGATCCGTATAATATTAGGATCTATAAACATATCTAATTCGTATAGAACGATGAGAAATTCGTGTAGATACGAGGATTTAAGAGCCTTTTATCTCGTGAAAAACAATAAGAAATATAAGGCTTGATTTATTGATTTCAAAGTTTGGCATAGATGTGCCAAATTCTTCGTAATTGATTCAAACCTAAGTAATGATTATGTGTGGATTCGATGGAGCACATAAGTGTCAATAACTTTTCTTGAAAGTTCTATTTACTTGAGGAATATAAGATAAGTTAGAAATCCATGGTATTGAATCTTGAGTGAGATAAACATTAGACTTTTAGTCTGTTAAGACTGTGTAAAGGCAAGAATGCATGAATTTCAAGGTTGGAATATTTTGTTACATACATTGTATTTAAGTGTATCAGTGAATCTTTATGAATAGATGCAATGTGAAAATGACCAATAGGAGTTTCCTTAAGTAAATCATAATACTTAAGGCACCTATAATAATTTTGGATAATTACGTAAAAGGTTTAACTTCTAGATGTTTAGACGTGAATCTTTTGGTTACCTAAGGTTTTGTTATATGAGGAAATTAAATATTGTATAAGTGGAATTGTGGGGATTGTAGATGTTCCTAAGTAGTAACATCAAATGTCTTTGTTCATTGATATGGTTTATGTTGGAAGACGTAAATCGTATTGATTTCAAGGTTAGTCACATTCTAAACCCTTAGTAGTAATGATGATGAATCCATTGATAGATGTTGAGTATTAGGGATAACATATGGGTGTATGCATTGTTCAATAAGGTTTTGATTAAAACAAATTATTTCAGTTGCTAGAAGATTATGTTGTTATGACATGATTTTTAAATACCATTCAGGAAGATCCTTGATTATCGTTAAATTAGACTTGTTGTTCATAGTTAATTTTATCTTTAGTGGGCTTTGAATTGGGCTTAAGATCTGTACAAATTGGTTTCAATTTTATGTTTGTTATTTAACTCGTTCTAAATATGTTAAGGCCCGAAACAACTTGACCCATTTTAACTTAGAACATTTGGGCCTAGTCCAAATCCTAAATCAGTTTGATTCACACTGTCTCTCCCACGTGGCCTCTATACGTGTCATCTACAGTGGTTTAATTATTGTTTACATGTACGTCTACTGTATATAAGAGCTTGTTTCTTCGAGCTTACTCTTTCTCTAAATCGCAAATCCTCTTCTTTCTCTCTAGAAATTCGTCTTTCTCTCTAAAAGAAGAAGGAATTCTAGGATTCTGCAACTTACTATCTTAATTTTTCCTTTCTATTTACTCTTCTTTCATCTCATCATAGACCCAAAGTACCAACACCTGAGAAAATATTTCTCATCACTCTCCCAAAAGATTCTCAAAAAGAAACACAAGGCTAGAATCACTCGGTTGTGGATTCTTATGCGTTTTGGCATCCCTTGTGATGTGAGAATGTTGATAGAAGGAAAGATCCATCCGAGTGACTTCAGTCAAGATGTCGGTTTACCAGGAACGGGTACCAGGTCGTAGTGCAATGAAAAGAAGAGCTCGTGCCATCGCGGTCACTTGTAACAAATGTGGAAGATAAAATTGTAACGGTAAATGTACTTCACCTTGTTATATGTTTATCAATAGAGAGGATAAAATAAGGTTTTTTAGGGATGGACTTTCAAAGAAGAACTTGGATAGCATCCATCTTCCTCTTCATGGTCACCCTAGTGGATATGTTCAAGGAGCTATTTTTAAACTCAGGCTTAAATTTTATGCAGAAAGACAACGCCTCAGGAATATGGTATTTCTAGATCCTATTTGCCAAGACATAAGAAAACTGGATGGGGAATAAGTCATCGCTCTATAAAGGTTGTTAATCTTTGCTTATTTGAAACAGTTTCAGTTGAAGTTCAACAGTTTGTGTTTTTTTTTTTTACTCAGAATATTTGCCTTTGTGTTTGAAATAATTGTGATTATTAGATTGATACAGTAAGTGTTAGTATCTCATTTAATTTATGGTTTTCTTAAATAATAAATATAATAAAATATATTATCTTATCAGACACATCACATATGGTACAATAACATGTTTGAATTTTGAAAACTTATCCAAATATTTCAAGATTTGTGTCTCAAATTTCAAAAGTTCTACAGTATTTATCGTTTATATTGAATTTCTAGACTCGATGTATATTTGTCCAAAGGTCTGCAGTTGTGTTAAGAGGGTCTTCTGTCAAACCATTCTCAATTATCAAAAGGTATACCATTAGAGTCTAATCTTTTTCAAAAAATGAATCAGATTTTCTATAAACTATCAATCACCTTATCTTACTTTCTTACCCACACAAGATTTTATTTAAATCTTTGGATTACCTTTTCATTTCCTACTCGTCTATCTCTTTAGTCCTTTTTGCGTATTCTCATCCTTAAAATCTCATGTAAAACCCGAAGTCTAAGTGGAGCAGACATAAAGCAATCACTTATATAAACCAAATATGTCTACCTCCTAGTCCACCAAGAAAAAAAAGAATGTCTGTATCTTTTATGGTTCTAGCCTTGGAAAAAATAAAGCCTATGTAGAAGCTGCAAAACACTTAGAGCAAGTCCTAGCACACAGGAAGACTAACATAATCTATGTGGGTGGTAGTATAAAAATGATAGAAAATATGACGCTAGTAGTTAGGTCTAGTGATGCCACAGCTGTAAGAATTTGGCCTCATATTCTAGCTGAAGGAAACCTTTATAAGGAAACCATAGCTAAGGGAAAAGGAGTCAGGAGCATCCCTAGAAATTTTAAAGCCATAATCAATAATTCTGATGCTTTTATAGCATTACCTGGTGGTCTAGGTACTCTTGAGGAAATATTTGTAGTTGCTTGTGAGCAATTATTGGGCTTTCATTCCAAACCCTTGGGACTACTAAATGTAAATGGTTTTTATGATGATATTTTGAAATTTCTAGATTACGCTATGGAAGAAAACGTCATTGTAGAATTGGAGAGAACAAATCTTTGTTACTGCTTCAACAGCTGAGGAATTGATAGATAAGATGCAAATCATATATCCAGAATCTGACACTACAAAATCCAAGCTTGAATGAGATAGGGAAAGCCGGGAGCGGCCAATTGATTTGAATCTCCATCTGTAATCTTTTGGTTTTATCTATGGCATGTAGGCATGTGTGTCCGTATTTCGTGTGTCACGAATGACCATTTACCCTGTATTCTGTATTTCTTGTGGTACGCTGTTGTTCAATCTTTTAGATTTATTGGGCCTAATGCCAGGATGGCTAGATACGGAGTACTTGATACTCTCAAAACGCATCCCACTTAAGGTCCGATCTTTTGTTTATCGATGTTTTTGTATGCTATAAGCATACATGATATGGATAGCTGGTATACGGAGTGCCTTGTACTCTAGAAATGTATTTGTATCATGTTTGTAATGTTTAGTATTCTGTTAATGTTTTGTAGAAGACTAAAGTTAACTATGGGGATACTCTGTAGAAAATATGAGTGTGTTATGTGGATGAAATGTTTCAGTGTCATAAAGGTAGATATTTAATTAAAAAAAGGTATGATCGGCATATGTGCATTTCTGATTAGATTCCTAAACCATTATGCAGTTTTATCAATGTGGAACCTACTAGAAATACTCATGTTGAGGGATTGAGAAATTAGAGTGAATTGATATTTTAAGTATATAAGTGGAGATATGGTAACTTACATTTGAGGAGAAACAACACTGACAGTTTAGAGCTAGAAGTAGAATCATAACGAAATTGTGGTTTTCACTAGTATGATTAGATTTGAAATTTCGAGGACGAAATTTTTTTAAGGGAGGTAGAACTGTGACACCCGTTATTTTTCTAACGGGTATTATGGTAATTAAATTAAATAGTAGTGCGCCAATTGAAATTTGTTTAATCTAAAATATTCTATTCATTTCTACCTATTTTTAAATGTTCTAAAATTTTTCAATACCTATTTAGTATATTTACAGAAACGACCTTGGAACTTCTTATTATTTATGAAAATGCCATTTTGGCATTATGTGACTAAAAGTCTCATGAGGAGACTCACTTCTTCACCTACCTCAATTATTTCCCTCTCCCTATCTCTTTCACGTCTTTCTATCTTTCTTTCTCTGCATTTATCTCCTTTCTTTCTTTTCTCTTTCTTCTTTGTTCTTTGTTCTTTCTTCCATGATAAGATTAGCAGAGAGAACTAAAGGAAGAGCTCAAACTTTCTTTAAGATTTTCAAGATCTTTTCTCATAAATCTTCACAAACAGCTTCTCACAAGCTCAAGGATCAAGGAGATTTAAACGTTTTCAAGACCAAACAATAGATTTGAGCTAAGTTTTGAGGTTAGATTTTCAAAAAAAAATTAATCATGATTTTAATTTGTATTTGGTATGAGAATTTGTGAGAAATATGTTTTTGATGGTTAGAGAAGGTTATGTATTGTTTATATATAGTTTTTATGTTTTTTTTTTAAAAAACTATTAGGAAACTAAGAATTGGATTAAAGGGCTTAGAAAACGAATTCTGGGTTCTTTGTATGAGTTTTTCACAAAAACTACATGTCATTTTTTTTCATACAGAAATTCAATAAAAACAATCTTTGGGTGAGATTCGAACCCCCAATCTCAGGAACAATTAAGGGGAGTCAAACCACTAGTATAAAAGTAGTTATTTTATTATTTATGTTTCAGAAATCATAAATAGTTTTCTATAAAGCTTGTAATTTCAAATAATTTTATTGTAATAAATATCCAACTTTTTAATTATTTCAATTATAAATATTTTGAAATCATATTACTTATTTAAAGAATTCATTTTCACTGTATCTCATACCAAAATAAAATTCGTGTATTTTAATTTTATTGTTATTTTAGCATTTTCTAAAATAAGTTAGAAAAGTAATATTCACAATTTTAGTACGTTAATGATTATGGCACACTAATAAAAATAAATGATAGATTGACATAATTAAAAATTAAGATTTAAGTTAAAGTATGGTTATTTTATACGTTTTAGGACAATTGCATGCTTGGAGCTTACGTGGTGAATTGTGTAAGCTGAAAATTGTCAGTGGATATTTGTAAAGAGATAGGGATTCTATTACTCATCTTTTATGAGGTTTTTATGGAATTTAAACTCTTAATTGTACTGCAAGATATATACATATATGTTGAACTGCTATTATATGAGTATCACTATATGAAACTATGACAGTGAACTCGTCTTCTATTGTACGACAAGGAACATAATGAATTGACACATGTTGTTATAAATTGAGAAGCATAGGTTAAGAAAACTGACTCTATAAATAATGATTGACTATAGAGAAATGGTTAGACGTGAAGAGGGTGACGGTTACATCCTTGGGCACAAATACCCTAAAAGGTAAAATAGGAGGAAGGTGATGACGCTTCCTTGGGTCGAAAGTCCCAGAACACACTGTACAAGAATCGACTTGGTAAGGACTCTGAGGCTTGATGTCCCCTCACCGAAACACCCTTGGAATGTTTAGAGGGTGATCAAGCGTGCCCTATTTGGGTTTCGATGAGTTAAGTGATACTCTATTGAACGTGAATACCTAGGAATAATGATAAAGTGCAATATTTGTATATATGTATATGTATGAAACTCGGTAATTATTAACTATGGTTTCCACGGAATATGATTATAATAAATCTCATAATCTAGATAATGATGAGAATTAACTAACCATGCAAGTTTTAATGTAGTAATGATAAAAAGCTAAAGGTGAGTAATGGTTTTCCTTACTAAGCATATTGTCATTCATTCCCTTATATTTTCATCTTTTTAGGACTCACTAAGTGTGAGGTGGTTACAAGAAAAATAGTTGAGGAAGCTATGTAGCTATATTACGTTGGGACTACTTCAATTGCTAAGAAGTTCTTCATAATAATGTAAGCATCAATTGTTATTTTCTGTGACTATATTAAAATGCGTTGAGGGTTGAAAGGATGATGACGATAGTTTATATTATTAAATTTAAGGTGCTACATTAAACTATGGTTTAATTGTCATTTATATTTTTATTTTTGAATTGAGAGTTTTCATTTAAGCCCCCAGTAACTTTATTTTTGAGGTTTTACTTTTATTTCTGATTTTTATTTTAATTCATTAAAAACTGTTAACCCCCATATAGGGGCGTTACAATCATATTTATTATTTTTATGATTTTTCATTTAATTTGTAAATAAAATGAAAATAGGTGTGTTTAGTTATCATGTTTATGTTTATTTTTAACATATATATATCCTTTAGTCTCTTATATATCATTTTGATTATAACTACTTCCAAGTAGATGGAACAGGATACCCCATTCAAATGGAGTTTGAATAATGATAAAGAGGATAACGTTTTGGAGGATAATCAAGTAGAGAGGCTTGTAGAAATTGTTATGCATGTTTTGAGAAGTTGGGATAGAAGTAGGCACATGGCTGGTGTATAACTTGTTTGCTATTTGGTATACATGGTGTATATAATGGAATTATACCACCATTCATATTATGCTAATAGAAGCATTTTAAATGGAAGAAGAGAAAGAAATAGTATTGAGAAGTGAACTCATGACTCAACTTAGTATGAATGAAAAATGTCGTGATATTATTCAAATGGGGCCAAAAGCATTTGCTAGGTTGTGTGAATTGCTTCGAGATACTGGTCGACTTAAGGATAATAAAAATTCTATGGTAGAGGAACTAGTAGCCAAGCTTCTATACATATTAGCACATAATGCTAAAAGCCAAACTCAAACTCGAACTCGAACTTGAACTCATAAGCTGGTTTAGACTGGTGTTTAATTGTGCATTTTGAGAGGTGATTTTGAACACGATGTGATATTTTTAACCAATCAAGCCTAAAAATTTTAAAACTTATCTCCTTCTTAATTCATGAGATTTGAATATATTTGCTATAATAAAAGTGATGTTTGGAAAAATAGTTGAAACTATATGATTGGAACCTCGCACTATAGGATGTGAGAGCTTTATACTATAGGAAACTTTTGCTTTACATCATAGTATGTTGGAGCTTTATACTGTTTGCGATTGAAACTGTGTGATTGGAACCATAACCCTAAACACCCCATGTAGTCCTATTTTTTGATTTCCTTACAATTCTCAACGTTTTCAACATTGTTCAAACACCAATTCAAACTTTATTCCATAAAATTATAGTTTAAAGCACTCCAGTACCAAAAAAAAGATTCAAAACTACGCAATTTGAACTCACCAAAAAAATGGTGGGTGTTTAGTAAGGTTGGTTAGAACCAACTTTTTAGTTTAAAATATTGTAGCATGAGAGAGTTTTATACTGTCACAACTTTTTTTATACTATAACATGCAAAACTTTGCACTATTTTTTAATCAAAAGTTGGTTGGAACAAAGTTGTTTATTTATTTATTTCTTTTGCTGCGCCGCCCACATGATTTCAAGTTATTTATTGGTCTAACATCTTTGGCCACTATTTGTCAAAATTTAATCAATTTTGATAATTAAAAAGATGAAGAGGCCAACATCAACATTAAAAGTTTTAAACATCTCTAGCACATGGGGTATTTTAAGCATTTTAAATGTAAAACTCTTACACTGTTACAGTATTTTAAACTAAAAAGTTGGTTCTAATCAACCTTACTAAACACTCACCACTTTTTTGGTGGGTTCAAATTGTGTAGTTTTGAATCTTTTTTTGGTACTAGAGTGCGTGCTTTAAACTATAATTTTATGGAATAAAGTTTGAATTGGTGTTTGAATAATGTTGAAAACATTGAGAATTGTAAGGGAATAAAAAAATAGGACTACATGGGAAGTTTGGGTTATGGTTTCAATCACACAGTTTCATTCGCAAATAATATAAAGCTCTCACATACTATGATATAAAGCAAAAGTTTCCTATAGTATAAAGCTCTCACAACCTATAGCGCGAGGTTTCAATCATATAGTTTTAACTCGTTTTTCAAACATCACTTTTACTATTGCAAATATGTTCAAATCTCATGAATTAAGAAGGAAATAAGTTTTCAAATTTTTAGCTTTGATTGGTTAAAAACATCACATCATGTTCAAAATCACCTCTCAAAATGCACAGTTAAACACCAGTCTAAACTGGCTCATGAGTTTGAGTTTGAGTCCATGAACTAAACACATCTATAGATTAGTTTTAACAGAAAACTACATAGAATGCCTTTTATGGATACTTCTTATTAAAAATACCCTCCTATTTTTTTTTACTTTTCAAAACTGTCCCTTTTTAAATTATTTTTTTAATTTGATTTATAATTTTACCTATTTATACCTTATCTATCTTAGATATATATTTTGTAATTTCTTTCTCTCTTCTTTCCAAATCTCAAATTTGGCTCTCTCTATCTAACCCCCTCCCTCTTGATCTACCTTTCTCTCTCTAACCTCTTATCCCCAATTGGCCTCCCTCTCTCTCTTTCTCTCTCTATCCCCCCAAGTTTGGCCCTCTTTCTATCCCCTAATTTGCCTCTTGATCTCTTTCTCTGACCAGAACCACCACCATTTGGGCTTCTCTAAGCCGCTTTAGTTGGGAATTCTTGTAGCACTTCTGGACTCTGATCGTTGCTCACAAGTACTGTGCCAAAAAGCCTCAATCTCGCTATCGTCAGTCGGTAATTATGTCGATTCTGGCAATTTTGATGGCGAGTTAGGAGACATAATACTCTTAGTCAGTGCCGGGAGGGAAGCTTCAACACCAGTCAGCTTCGATGAATGTCCCTATGCTGGCATAATTAATAAGGAAAATAATTTTTATTTTTATTTATTTCTTCAATCGATTCGAAGAAAATACCTTAGATCTTTGGTGGCGAAGTCATTGACAACAACAACAATGGAGGAAGAGAGAGACGATGCTTGTTTCTTCTTCGAGAACGACAGCAATGGAAGCAAGCTCAACAACTGCGAGACCGCAAAAGCTGATCCGACGTAAATGTTAGTGTTTCCAACCTACGGAATGCCTCATATCCATGATCCCTAACCTCTTTGGCACCATTTCTGGTGCTAGACCAAGCCTTTGGTTCCTACACACAATGAGACCATCGACTTCTTTGTTCAGTGCCTCGTTGTAATGAGGGATCATGTCAAGCCATGCTTTATAGTTTCCTGTTGCTCATCCCCCAGTTTTTTATCATAAGCCATGCTTTACAATTTTTTGTGCTATAAACCTTTGTTTGTCTATATTATTTTGATTTTTTAGTGGTATATTATTTGTGATTTGCTGTTAATGAATGGGAAATATGAGAAGTTTTTATTAGAGCAAAAAACACAAATGAAGTTTTTGAAGTTTTCATTATACTGTTGTTATGCAAATGAAGTGTTTGAGAAATTGTCAAATAAGTGTTGAACAGGACGAGAAAGTGTGATGTGTTTGCTGTTTTGTGTTTTTTTATGAAGTTTTCTCTTTTGTTTTTGTACATGAATGGAATCTAGCAGGATCTAAGATAAAATCTGGTAGGTTCTAGTAGTTTTTGGGACAAATTTTGACGGTTTATGTCATTTTTTGGACAGAATCTGATAGGTTCCAAGACAAAATTGTCGAGTTTCAGCTAGTTCCAGGATGAAACCCGATGGTTTTTAAGGCAAAAACTAGTAGGTCCAAAAAAATGTGTTGAAATTTGTTAGGTTCTAAGTTGGAACCTAATAGGTTACAACCCAGTACCTACGTTAGCAATTAGAGGCGGGTTCCGACAAGTTCTACCACGGAACATGGCAGGTTCCAAGATAAAACCTAGCGGGTTCTAGCAGGTTCCGGGATGGATGCTGGGAGGTTCTATTTTAGCATGTTACATGAGTGAATAGAAGGAAGAGTAATTTGGTCTTTTAATAAATCCCCAATTTCTAATAAAGGGATAGTTTTGACTAAGTGATTTGTTGGAGAGCATTTTTAATAAGATGGTGCATTTGAGGGCATTCTTATAAGTTGGTCTAGTTTTAAATTTCTCCTAGCCATAATGACTGTGGCTCATCTTGTGCTTTGCATGCACATCACAATACTGAAAACAACCCCAACACCTCCGTTCCTTTTTGTACTAGTTCAATCCTTGCCTCACAACAACAAACTCAGTCATTGGATGAAAATAAGATGGTTGGGATGAAACCAAGGGCAACTTTCTTTTTCTTTTCCTTTTTTTTTTCTTTCAATATTCAACACATGTGATTCCTGCTTCTGGATAAAAATAGGTTAGTTTCACTTTTGCTTGCTGAATTATGCAATTTGTCCTATTTTGACTTTTGAACTTTAAAATGTTACAAATGACAACCCTGAACTATGCAATTTGTTCTATTTGGCCCTTCCTATTACTAAATCTATTAAATATTGACAAATTTTGAGCCAATAGTTTTACTTTTAGTCCCTAAACTATCTAAGTTGTCTTATTTTAGGGTTGTCTTATTTTGGTCACTAAACTCTAAAACGTAACCTATAACATCTTTGAACTATGAAACTTGTCTTATTTTGTATTTTATGTTTCTAAATCTGTCAGGGTAAATTTCACTTATAGAGCTTGAACTCTAGAACTTGTCCTATTACCCCAGAACTGTGAAATGTAATACATCACACATTTGAATTATTCAACTTATCTTATTTTGGTCCATCTGTTACTAAATTTGATAAATATTGATAGAATTAAGCCAATAATTCTAGTTTTGGCTCCTAAACTTTTAAGTATAATAAATTACACCATTGAATTATGAAATTGTTTTATTTTGCCCTTCTGTTACTAAATCCATTAAATATTGATGGATTAAAACACATATGTATGGACTTAATTGATTTATAATAAATCAACGGTCGAGATTAATCTTTTGTAATCAAATTTCACATACCCTAGACCTACGAAATAAGGGTTTCATAGACATATGTACAATTTTGTTAATTTTAAATAATATAAATTTTGAGAGTTTTCTAGTAATTATGGAATCCAAAGCAACGTATTCATTGCTATGTCATTTGCGTAATTTTCAATCCCAAAGTTTAGTAAAAAAAAATGACAAGTAGGTTATCTTTTAGTCTCTATGTGTGATTTTTGTTACATTGTAGATGTACTCAAATATCCAAATATGTGTTTTCCTTATTTGTTCATTTGTTTTTATTTTAAGTCATAATAATGCAAACCTAATATAATTCATATTGTTGAGGGTGAACTCGACGCCACCGCAGAGGAGCGTACTCTGGGTGGTCGGCCAAACAGCTCGACAGAATTACCAAGGGCATACTACTAATCCCGATGGGATACCACGTCTGAGGTTCTTCTCAGGGCCTGCCCGGACTGAACCTCAGTAGGTTGCCTCCTCGGACTAAGTACCAGCTCTAGTCAGATTACTCTCACCTAAAAGTGGACTGCCACTCGCCATGATAGGCCAGCAAATGACAATAACTCGCCGTTGGATGGAAGCCAATCCATCAGCGGAGGGATGTAACACTTGTCACCTACCACCTTGACATGCCTTGATGTAATACCCAGGTTGTGGGCAAAACCCACATAACACCGGGTCCAAGTGGTAGCCTATAAATGGGACGCATTTATTGCCTTCTGGCATGCATGCTCCTTCCCACCTAACAAGCTCCCGTCCTTTACCGAGCAACTCCTGCCTTGAGCATCAGAGAGCCCTTGTCTGTTGACTGACCAGTCTTCTTATTGACTCTGACGCGTCCCTCCTCTTGTTGTAGGCTCACCTAACCAAGCAGAGACGAATTGGGAAGAACTGAGCACCTGTGCGCAGCCGCACGTGGTGTTGATTCAACGTCGGACCTCGGTAAGCATAACATTTTGGCACTAGAAGGAGGGCATCTACACCTTCACTTAAAAACACCAGGCATAACAAGCTTGAAGACAGAGATGGTGACTCAAGGGAACGCCCGAGACGACGCTACCCGACAGAAGGGGTTGAGAAATGCACGAAACTGGCACTAAAACCTGGTTAAACCTAAGGGCCGCCCCTAGGCAACAAGGTCTTGATCCGAGGGGCAAGGGAGCACGGCCAGGGCTGATCAAGTACAGGACCTGGTCACTCAAGATCTGATATGTGAACTTACAAATGCAGTTCAAATTCTCACACAGTAGCTTGCACAACAGGCTCAACGTTAGGCTACACCCGGCCTCCTACCTCTAGTCCCGACTGACTAGGCTAGAGGTCGAGCAAGATGGGATGCCATCGACCCTAGCGAAGTCAATTTCGAGTGCTCTAGAGGTTCTACGCATGGCGTCTCAGCCAACAATAGACTCGTCCAAGAAGGCCAAATTGGCCCTCAAGGAGCACGAGTCCCATCACCACAAGGTTCCCGAGCGTCCATATTTGACCGGCTAGGACGCCGAGGAGAAGTGCACCAAGGTCGCCAGCCTGGGGCAGGTGACCGCGTGGAGGGCGGAGCACCCTATAGGATCGAACTACCTGAGGATACGAACAGTCGTAAGTTCCAGGAGCTACAACACCAAATCGATGAGATTTGCAATAATCATTTTGGCTAGGATGATGTGGGTGCCCTAGACCCACCGTTCCTAGACGCAATATTGCCAACCCCTATGCCACCCAAATTGAAGGTCCCATAAATCAAGGCCTATGATGGGACCGCAGATGAAGACGAGCATGTTGAGTTGTTTCGAGGACACATGCTCTTTCAGAATGCTAGTGATGCGGCAATGTGCAAGGCCTTTTCACTTACGCTTACTGGACCAGCTTAGTAATGGTTCCTATGACTTAAGCCAACCTCCATCACTTCTTTTTGGCAGCTCGCCGATGCCTTCTCGGTAGCCTTCTCCACTACAAAGACGAGGAGAAAGGAGATCACTTACCTTTACACCATAAAGTAAGGAGACAACAATGTTTGAGACTACATTAACTGGTTTACCCGAGCGGCTCTTGAGGTCAAACACGTCAAAGATGAGACCCTCAAGCACATTTTTGTAGGGGGTCTTTGAGATGAAAAACTCGCTTGGTCGTTGGCCTTTGAGCAGTCAAGCACGTTTTCACAGATGCTCGGCTACGTGCAGAGGTACGTCGATGCGACAGAATACATGAAGAGCCGCAGAGAGAAGGCCGGCCCCAGTGGAACAAAGAAGGAAAAGAAGTAGAATAAGGCGTCGGAACAGACCAATGTCGAGCAAAACAAGAAGCAAAATAAAGAAAACAAACCTAAGAAGCCAAAGATGCAGACCGACAAGTTTCAAAGCTACACACCACTAGTAGTAACTATCGACAAAGTGCTCACCCAAGTGAGCGACAGAAACCTACTGGTACCACCGTCAATGTATTCAACTAAGGACCAGATTGAAAGACTGGTCTAAGAAGGAAACTTGAGGGAATTTGTTGAGCGAGTCATAACTTTGGGCTCTACCTTTGGAAGAAGCAAACTGCTAAGTCGAGACGTGCCAAACCGCTACGTAACGATTGTGGGAATACCTCGAAACCCCTGAACATCGTCCACACCATCTTCGGAGTGCCTGTTACTGGCGACACATTGAGTGGGCAGCGAGCATATGTCCGAGAAGCTCAGCTGGTCGAATGAGGTGAGTTCATTAACATGTCTGAACATATTAACAAGATTTTCCACAAGCATGACACCCCAATCATATTTACTAAGGAGGAAGTGGATAAGTTAATTCATTCGCATAATGATGCTCTCGTGTGCGAGCTGCACATTGCCAACAACATAGTGCAGCGAGTGCTGATTGATAATGGTAGCTCGACTCATATCTTGTTCAAACAAACTTTTGATAAAATGAAGATCAACAATGCTGCCTTGGTTTCGGTCTAGACCTCGCTTTATGGCTTCACGGGTGAATGCGTCTAGGCAGTTGGGATGGTCGACCTCCTGTGACCTTCGAAGAGGGTGCTGCCTAGGTAATGCATGTCGTCAACTTCCTAGCCACAAACAAACTCTCCCAGTATAATATCATCATCAGTCGCCCAACGTTGAACACATTAAAGGCCGTAGTCTCCACATATCACCTAGTAATGAAATTCCCAATGGACGATGGTGTTGGAGTAATCTGCTCATCTTAAAGAGACTCCTAAGCCTATTACGCCAATGCTATTCGAGTGGCGTCGGCTCGGTAATTAAACATCTCAGCCATCCATATGGTCGACGAGATAGATCTTCTGCTGACTTGGTGCCCAAGATGCTCTTTGATCTTGACCCCTGACTTCCCGAGGAAGAGGTAAGAGCCACCCTGGTTGAGGACTTGGTGTCGTTTAGCTTAGACCCTTTACATCCTGAGTGCATTGTCCAATTTGGGTCCCAGCTACGTCCTGAGATCTGGGCCGACCTTAAGGGGCTCCTTACTGAGTATCGGGACATGTTCGTGTGGTCTCATGAAGGCATGCCCAGCATTGATCCTAGTGTAATCTGCCACCGGCTCAATGTCTGACCCAATCACAAACCGATAATACAGAAGAGAAGGGCTTTCAATCTAGAAAGATATGATGTTATCAATGAAGAGGTCTAGAAACTTCTAAAAGCAAGTTTAATTCGAGAGGTTAAATATCCAGAGTGGTTAGCTGACGTTGTCCTCATGAAGAAGGCAAATGGGAAATGGCGAAGTTTGCATAGACTACACTGACTTGAATAAGGCCTGCCCAAAGGACTACTTCCCACTTCCCTAGATAGACCAGCTCGTCGACGCGATGGTCGGTCATTAGTTGCTCAGCTTTATGGACGCTTATTCTGGCTATAATCAGATAAGGATGGCCGAGGAGGATCAAGTAAAGATGGCTTTCGTTACCGATTAAGGGCTCTATTGCTATGTGGCAATGCCCTTTGGGCTAAAGAATGTCGTGGTGACCTACCAGTGCCTAGTCAATAAGATGTTTGTTCAGCTGATTAGCAAAACAATGGAGGTCTACGTGGACGACATACTAGTTAAATTTGTCCAAGCAGTTGATCACATGGCAGATCTCCGAGTGAGCTTTGACATTCTCTAGGAATATAGGATGAAACTCATCCTAGCGAAGTGTGCATTTGGGGTTAGCTTGGGCAAGTTTCTTAGATTTTTGGTCAACCAACGAGGTATAGAGGTTAACCCAGCCAAGGCCTAAGCAATTATAGACATGCACTCACCTCAGACTATAAAGGAGGTGCAGAAACTCACCGACATGATTGCGGCTCTCTCTAGATTTGTCTCGCGGGCTACCGACAAGTGCCATCCATATTTTAAGGCACTTAAGTGGAGGTTTGACTGGAGCAGGGAATTTGAAGCAGCCTTCAAGAATTTGAAAAGGTATTTAGCCACACCCCTGCTCTTGTCCAAACCTTTGCGTAGAGAAGTATTAACTACCTATCTAGTCGTATCCGAGAAGGCCGTGAGCTCGGTTCTTGTCTGAGAAGAAGACGGAGTCCAGAAGTTCATCTACTATACAAGCAACTCAAAAAGTTGGCACTTGCATTGGTCACTTTTGCTCAGAAGCTACGGCCCTACTTTCAAGGCCACACAATACTGGTCCCAACGAAATTCCCTTTATGGCAAGTTCTTCAGAGCCCAGAAATATCTAGATGAATGGCCAAATGGTCGGTCGAGCTCAGCCAATATAATGTCCACTTTGTGCCAAGGACTAGCCATTAAAAGCTCAAGCCCTCGCAGACTTTATTGCCAAGTTCACTGATGCCGAGCAAGGCACACCGTTGGCTGAGAAGTCGCCCATGGAAGTACTAGACGCCCCCTATTGTAGCAAGGATCAAGCCACGATGGAACCAGAGTGGAAGCTTTTTGTTGATAGGTCTTCCTGCATAGAAGGCTTGGGCATCGGGCTAGTATTGATAAGCCCAGACAGATACAAGGTGATCTACGCACTCTGATTTAATTTCAAGGCCTCGAACAACTGAGGTAGAATACGAAGCACTCCTGGCAAAATACGAGTAAATGGCTACATATTTATGAGAGGTCAAGATGCTGCTCGGGCAGCTCAAGTCTTACTCATTCAGGTAGATCCCCAGGTCAGAAAACTCGAAAGCATATGCCCTTGCTCGGCTAGCCTCGAGTTTAGGCGACAGTGACCTGGCTTCTGTCCCCATTGAAAGGTTAGTCGAGCCGAGCAAAAATAAGGAAGTAGCGAGTATAGCCAAAGAACATGAGACTTCATGGATAGATCCAATCATTCGATACCTGACCACAGTCGAATTGCCTGGCGTCCGAGAAGAGGCACATCGGATTCGTAACAGCTCAGCCCGATATTCGATGATCAACAGAAAATTGTATCGACGAGGCTACACCACACCATATCTAAAATGCATAGGACCCAAAGAGGCCAAATACTTAATGTTGAGGGTGAGCTCGGCGCCACCACCAAGGAGCGTACTCCTGGTGGTCAGCCAAATAGTTTGACAGAATTACCAAGGGCATACTACTGATCCCAATGACCCTGGATACCATGTCAGAGGAAAAAACACAAACGAAGTGTTTGAAGTTTTCATTATACTATGGTTATGCAAAGGAAGTGTTTGAGAAATTGTCAAATAATTGTTGAACAGGAAGAGAAAGTGTGATGTGTTTGCTATTTTATGTTTTTTTTTATGAAGTTTTCTCTTTTGTTTTTGTACATGAATGGAATCTAGCAGGATCTAGGATAGAATCTAGTAGGTTCTAGTAGTTTCTGGGATAGATTTTGACAGTTCATGTCATTTTTTGGACAGAATTTAGTGGGTTCCATTGGAACCTCGCTAGGTTCCAAGACAAAATTGTCGAGTTTCAGTTAGTTCCGGGATGAAACCTGATGGGTTTTGAGGCAAAAACTAGTAGGTCTAAAAACATGTGTTGAAATTTGTTAGGTTCTAAGTTGGAACCTGACAGGTTACAACCCGATGCCTATGCCAGCAATTGGAGGCGGGTTCCGGCAAGTTCTACCATGGAACATGGCAGGTTCTAAGATAAACCTGGCGGGTTCTAGTAGGTTACGGTATGGATGCTGGGAGGTTCTATTTCAGCATGTTGCATGAGTGAATAGGAGGTAGAGTAATTTGGTCTTTTAATAAGTCCCCAATTTCTAATAAAGGGATAGTTTTGATAAGTGACTTGTTGGAGAGCATTTTTAATATGGTGGTGCATTTGAGGGCATTCTTGTAAATTGGTCTAGTTTTAAATTTCTCCTGGCCATAATGACTGTGGCTCATCTTAGTGCTTTGCACGCACATCACAATACAAATTTCATATGCACGGGCAAGGCCTCAAGAGAGAAGGGATGTTGAAGAAGTGATGCCTTGGCACGCTGCCGAAAACAACCCCAACACCTCCGTTCCTTTTTGTACTAGTTCAATCCTTGCCTCACAACAACAAATTCAGTCGTTGGATGAAAATAAGATGGTTAGGATGAAACCAAGGGCAACTTTCTTTTTCTTTTCCTTTTTTTTTCTTTCAATATTCAAGACATGTGATTCTTGCTTCTGAATAAAAATAGGTTAGTTTCGCTTTTGCTTGCTGAATTATGCAATTTGTCCTAATTTGACTTTTAAACTTTAAAATGTTACAAATGACAACCCTGAACTATGCAATTTGTTCTATTTGGCCCTTCCGTTACTAAATCTATTAAATATTGACAAATTTTGAGCCAATAGTTTTACTTTTAGCCCCTGAACTATCTAAGTTGTCTTATTTTGGGTTGTCTTATTTTGGTCACTAAACTCTAAAATGTAACCTATAACATCTTTGAACTATAAAACTTGTCATATTTTGTATTTTACGTTTCTAAATCTGTCAGGGTAAATTCCACTTATAAACCTTGAACTATGTAACTTGTCCTATTACTCTAGAACTTTGAAATGTAATAAATCACACCTTTGAATTATTCAACTTGTCTTATTTTGGTCCATCTGTTACTAAATTTGATAAATATTGATAGAATTGAGCCAATAATTCCAATTTTGGCTCCTAAACTTTAAAGTATAATAAATAGCTATCTTATTTTGCCCTTCTGTTACTAAATCCATTAAATATTGATGGATTAAAATGCATATGTATGGACTTAATTGATTTATAAAAAATCAACGGTTGAGATTAATCTTTTGTAATCAAATTTGACATACCTTAGACCTACGAAACAAGGGTTTCATAGACATATGTACAATTTTGTTAATTTTAAATAATATAAATTTTGAGAGTTCTCTAGTAATTATGGAATCCAAAGCAAAGTATTCATTGCTATGTCATTTGCGTAATTTTCAATCCCAAAGTTTAGTAAAAAAAAATGACAAGTAGGTTATCTTGTAGTCTCTATGTACGATTTTTGTTACTTTGTAGATGTACTCAAATATCCAAATACGTTTTTTCCTTATTTGTTCATTTGTTTTTATTTCAAGTCATAATAATGTAAACCTAATATAAGTCATATTGTTGAGGGTGAGCTCGGCGCCACCGTCGAGGAGCGAACTTCGGGTGGTCGGCCAAATAGCTCGGCAGAATTACTAAGGACATACTACTGATCCCAATGACCCTGGATACCACGTCCGAGGTTCTTCTCAGGGCTGCCAGGACTGCACCTCACAGGTTGTGTCCTCGGACTAAGTACCAGCTCGGGTCGGATTACTCTCACTTGAAAGTGGACTACCACTCACCATCGTAGGCCAACAAATGGCAAATAACTTGCCGCTGGATAGAAGCCAATCCATCAACAGAGGGACGTGACACTTGTTACCTGCTACCTGACACGCCTTGATGTGACACCCGGGTTGTAAGCAAAACCCACATAACACCCGGTCTAAGTAGTAGCCCATAAATATGACGCATTTATTACCTCCTGGTATGCACGCTCCTTCCCACCTAATAAGCTCCCCTCCTTTGTCGAGCAACTCCTGCCTTGAGCATCAGAGAGCCCTTGTCTATTGACTGACCAGTCTTCTCCTCACCTCCGACGCATCCCTCCTCTTGTTGTAGGTTCACCCAACCAGGCAAAGATGAACAGGGAAGAGTTGAGTACCGTGCGTAGCCGCACGTGGTGTTGATTCGACGTCGAACCTCAGTAAGCATCAACACATATGGTGGAGAATATTTGATAAAACATTTTGAGCCAAAAAAAAGGTAAAAGATTTAAAAAAATTATAAATAATGAAGAAGAAATAGTAATATTATATAATGGTGAAACAAAATTTAGGGATTTCACATTTTAAATATATTTTTTTAAGCATATATGGAGCCAAAGGTAGTAACAGAATGGCCAAAATTGGACAAGTTTCATAGTTTAGGGGTGTGATTTATTATAGTTTAAAGTTCAGAGGTCCAAAGATATTGCATAGTTTAAGAGCCAAAAATGAAATTATTAGCTTAATTTTGTCAATATTTAACAAAGTTAGTAACGAAAAGGCCAAAATGAAGAAGTTAAGTAATTAGGAGTGTAATCTATCACATTTTAAAGTTCAGAGACTAAAATAGGACAATATGCATAGTTCAAGGGTCAAAAATAATTTTTTTTTTATTTTGTAGATGTACTCATATATTCAAATATGTTTTTTTTCTCTTATTTGTTCATTTTTTTTTATTTTAAATCACAATAATGCAACCCCAATATAAGTCATATGATGGAGAATATTTGAAAAATATTTTGAGCAAAAAATTAGTAAAAGATTTATAAAAAATTATAAAAAAGAAGAAGAAATAAAATATTATACGACAAAGAAACAAAATTTAGGGATTTTATGTTCAAAATATATTTTTGGCGTAAATATTTAACACATTTAGAAATATACTTGTCATATATATGTGGCTTAATTCATCAATATTTAACGCATTTAAAAATAGAATGGCCAAAAAGTGCATAGTTCAAAAATGTGATTTGTTACGCTTTAAAATTGAGGAGCCAAAATGTGTCAAGTTGTATAGCTCATACACTAAAAGTGAAATTATTGGCTTAATCTATCAATATTTAATGGATTAAGTAACAAAAGGACTAAAATTAGACAAGTTGTATATTTTAAAGGTGTGAATTGGTATGTTTTAAAGTTCAAGGGTTAAAACAAGTTACATGGTTTACAAGCCAAAAATGAAATTAACCCATAAAAAATTATAAAAAAAGGTATAGTAAAAAGGTGAAGGGCAAAAAAATTAAAAAAATTATCACAAATGACTTGTCGTTTATATCTATTTCTTTACTCATCATAGCTTTATTGGCCATATCTTAATTCCTTTCGAAGGGATTGTTCTTGCCCTATTTGCGTCTCAAGCGAAGGTTGAAGAGGAAGTGGACAAAAATATCCATTCTTGGAAATCGATGGCATCGGACGTGCTTAAGAACATTCAATATCAGTTTTATTAAAATTTGAAGGAAAAAAATCCATGAGTAAGCTTTTCTTACTTTATTTGGGGACTTGGTTTAGACCAAATATATATGTTATAATTTTTTGAATAAAATTTAAATTATCATGTTGTCTAGGCTCAAACAGTTGGTTGAAACTGACTTTTCAACGCCTGGTTACTTTCTTAGTTGGCCATAGTAGATTTTGTGACATTAACCGCGCCACCGTGGAACGGTCATTCACTGTTGTTAATTTTGTCTACAATGTCTCATTTTTTCTCTATTTATTCCGCTGAATGTTCTTGGGTCTTCTTTTTCTTTAGAGATTCTGTTAATAGGTCATCGCTTGAAAGGTTAGAGAGCTTTAGTAGGTGTATAAATAGCCTAGTAGTAATATTTGTAGATGATCTTGTTATGTCTTTACTGTGGTTGCTCATGCAATTATGCATAATTATGGAAGTTTCTTAAAATGAATGCAATTAGTTTAAAGGAGAGAAGAAGGAAAACAAATATTTGGTTCATTAGATTAAGAAAAGATTTTCTTTTCTTAACCTTCAAAACAAACTATGTAACTTGAATAGCCAATTTATGAGTAACCCTTTCACCACAGAAATAAGATGTTGAAAATTTATTTTATAAAATGTTAAGACTATTCAATGTATAAAATAGAGTTCAGTAAGAAACCAAAGATTTTCTCATTGTAACCTTTTAAGCAGGGAGTTAAGCCTAAACATAAATGTTAAGGTGTGTAGAGCCTAATTAGTGATTTTCACAAAAGGAGGCAACAAGCCAGGGTCACGACCATGAGAAGGCAAAGTTGTAGTGCTGGAGCTCTAGAGACATATTTTTCGGCTAGCAAAAAGTTAGCACCACAATGCCCACTAGCCAAGGCCTTGGCATTGGGTCGAGAAATCTGAAGCGCAGGAGCAAAGTTTGGCATCACGGGCTAGAAGGCCAAGGTCGTGGTGCCCAATTGCAAGCCAAACTATTATCTTTGAGAAATTGTCCTTTTATGTTGTCTTACAAATAGGATATGTTAGGGATTATTTGTGTAATTCAAAAACTAAGAGATATTCTCTGAATTAGAATTTGGCATCGTACCTACCACATTTGAATTAGAAGCTATAAGGGATAAAACATAAGGAATGGAATCTTTTTGATAAACAGATTTTGGGAGAAATTCGGTTGACACTATCAAAGAATGTGGGTCACACTATAATGAAGAAGACAACCATTGCAGGGAACGATAAAGCTGCTATCATATATGTATGAGAAGCCTTCTTTAAATAATAAGGTAAATTTCATGAAGAAATTGTTCAATCTTAAGATGACAAGAACTACACTGTGGGTGACGCATATTAATGAATTTATCATCATTGTTAATCAATTCTCTTCTATTGATTTTGATGATGAGATATGTGCCCTTATTCTCTTGGCATCTTTGTTGAATAGTTGGGAGCCTATGAGGGCTATGGTTAGTAACTCTATAGATAAGGAGAAGTTGAAGTTTAATGAGGTGAGGAATCAAATTCTTGTGGAAGAAGTTCGTAGAAAAGATTTGGGTAAGATGTATGCATCAACTTGGGTTCTTTAGATTTCAAAAATAGGGTTAAAACAATTATGAAGAATTCCAACAAGAATGGCATGGCGAAGTCAAGGAATGGTAGGAGCAAGTCTAGATTTGGAAGGAATATGGAATGCTAGAATGGTAGCAAAACTAGTCATCTGAAGAAGAATTGTAGAGTACAAAAGAAGAATGAGGAAAAAGGAGATAGTGAAAAAATGCAATGAAAAAAGAGGTAAAAGATACTTTACTTTTGTTAGTTAAAGGTCGATTTTTTGTTGTTGAAGTCTGTTATTTTTTCACATCACTACACATTGTGAGATTGTGAAGAATTCTATTGTTAGAAATCATATAAAGGTTTATCTGGCTAATGGAGGACCATTGGCTATTGTTGGTATTGATGATGTCAAATTGAAGATGTCAAACAAGTCTGTTTCAAAGATACATAAGGTGAGATATGTGCCAATTGATGCGTAATTTGATTCAAGTTGCACAAGTTAATGACGAAGGACATAATTTAATTTTCAATGGTGGTAGTTAGAAAGTTGTGAAAGGAGCTACTATTGTTGCTTGAAAAATAAAACTAGGACTCTTTACATCACTTATGGTTGTAGAGACATAGTTGCAGTTGTTGATTCCACTGTAAATTCTGTTTTGTAACATTATAGGCTTGGGCACATAAGTAGAAGAAAATGAAAGTGCTTCATTTTTAAGGAAAGTTAATTGAGTTGAAATCTATTAAACATAGGTTGTGTGAAGGTTGTGTTTTTGATAGGTAGAAAAGGGTCAATTCATTAAAGTAGGTCAGAGCCAAAAGCTACAAAGTTAGAGTAGGTCCATACAAATGTGTAGGGGTTGTATACTATTACTGCTCTTAGTGGTTCTAACTACTATGTCACTTTCATCAATGACTCAAGCAAAAAGATATGGCTTTATTTCCTAAGGAACAAATCTAACATGTTTGATGCTTTCAAGAAAGGGAGAGCAATGGTTGAGAGCGAAACAGAGGATGGTTAAGAAGATAACATATTTGAAGGTAAATTGCTTCAAGTCGGATAATGGGGGAAACTAATAGATGATGATTTCAAGTAATACTATGCTGATAATAGAATCAAGATAAGAAGACCATTCTAGGAAAACCTCAATAGAATGGCGTCGCTAAAAGGATGAATAGAATCCTAAATGAATATGCTAAGAGCATGAGATTGCACCGTAGGCTACCAAAGATGTTCATGGCTGAGGCTGTTAGCATTGTAGCCTATTTGATCAATATAGATCACTCTACAATCCAAAAGTAGGTTTGGAGAAGCAAAGAGGTAAATCTTTCTTTCTTAAAAGTGTTTGAATGTTTTTTTTTATGTGCACATTGATTCTATTGCTTAGAAATAAACATGACGCAAACTCTAAGAGAGTGACCATGGTGATATCAAGTTTGGTTATTGTTTTTGGGAGGACAAAAATCATAAGTTGCTAGAAGTAAAGATGTGATCTTCAATGAAGGAGTCATGTACAAGGACAAGTTGACAACATAACCTTAGAACACAGGTCTTGAAGCTAAGAAGGTTGAGGTGATTCTATTAAGAGTTCTTCCTGTGATATGTAGATCATGAAAATCAAGAGAATGTAACTCGAGAAGAGCATCAAAGTACTCCTTTTAGTCAAGAGATCTAACAGAACTATCAAACCACAACAGAAATACTCCCTTGCATTGCATTATATCTTGTTGACTGATAGAGGTGAACCAAAAAGTTATGATGAGACTATGCATGTTGGTGATTCAATGAAGTGGGAGTTGGTCATGAAGGATGAGATGGAGTCAATGTTATTCAATCAGATATGACAATTGTCAAAGTTAACCAAAGGGTGTAATGATCCTATTTGCATGACCATCACTTATTTTACTTAAACTTACACTTAAATAAATTTTAGCATAATTAATTATATATGCATAATAATTTTTTAAATCATTATAATAATTACTTAAAACTATTGCCTTTTTTTTACATTTTCAAATTTCTGATTGGAACAAACATATATTTGTTAGAACATAATAGTGTAACTGTTGCAGCATATTAGTCTTAAAATTATCTATAATAAGGCCCTATATCTATAACATCAGTTTCCCATGCATACCTACATAAATCAATCTGAACATTTACGCACATATAATTTAATATAAACCTACTGCAGAAAATTAGATTGTGTAAGTGGTATCCATTTTTATCTCTATCATTCATTCGTCACTTGCTACTGCCCTATCAAAAATTTATGATAGGTTTCTTTACCTATATCATGAACACACTTGAATGAGCTTTTTCTCAGTAAGTAGGAAACTATACTCACGAAATATAATATAAAACTTGCAATGAATCATACGTGAGCAGATTATGCTTTATTATGAGCGTACTCATGGGCCCAAGTGTTTGTACTGGTTACGTGTGATCCTCGAAAGGTTAGGGTTTGCGAAGTCCCCAACAACTTCAAGATCATAAACATAAATTAACTTAATGTCTTCTTGTAAGTCAAGAGGTCTTCAATCCTCCCTGTAGGTTGAGGAGTTAGTATGACACTCTTAACTAATCTTATCTTATTTGTTTCACTAATCTTATTGTGGGCATGCAATATAACATATTACTACATAAATCACCTATTGTATATCATAAATATATTGTATGTAGTATAATTGAACACTACATGCATTACAAATGGTATATAACATAATCAAAGCAAGGCATGTCCTTGCATAGCATATCATATCATGTCATGTCATACGATAGTATGACATAACATAACATGGTATATCATTTCATGACACAACATATCGTGGCATAGCATAAGCATGGCATGTCATGTATAGCACAATATAGCATAAACATGACATGGCATGACATCTTATTAATCATGCATTTCATAATTTTAATAAAACATATAAAAACATTTTGTAATTTTCATACTATATGCGAGATTCCTACCTACTTGGTTTCTAGATTATAGCGCTGCTATCTCATTTGGTTCTTATCCACTATACTTAGTTCTATGACAAACACTCCATGAAAGTGTGAACTTATCTTATTTTATGCTAATTATTTAGCATATCATAAAAAGAAAATTAAATCCTTTCTTAAAAGGATTTTCCTTCATTATAAAAATAGATGACCATTTAGGTAGTTAAAAGGATTAATTAATATAAATTCTTATAATTTAGAATTTTTATTTAAATAATTTTCTTTAATTTCCTTTAATTTATCATGATACTGTTGATAATTAATAAATTAATTATATAATTGATTGATTATCTTCTTCTAATAAGTTACCTTAGTAATTTTCCATACAACTTATGCTGGGCTCATATTTATACAAAAGATCAATTTGAACATGAATAGTGGTTTTAGGCCTATAAGTCTATATCTGGTTACTATTCATTTCAATAAGCTCAATATGACTCACTAGCACTAGTGGTGTTTTACATTATTGTAAACACTGAGCCGAGAGAGACTCTAGTCTGAAAAGAATCTTTGGACATAAATTGGTATCAAGCTCATAATTTGACATTCTAATATTGTAGGTTATTATGAATCCTATTTAAAAACCTATTTGAAAATTATTCATAGTTTTATAAGGACAACTCGTATTTCGTATACTAAAATTCGTAGTTAAAAATCATCTAAAAATGGAGCTCAAATTTGAAAAACTGTCATATGCAAACTTGTACATTTCTCAAGTTCTAAAATTTCTATGTTGGCCATAAAATATAATTCTACTGTTAAATAGGTGTTTCCACTCAAAATTCGTACCATAGAAGCACTTTATGATAGTTTCAAAAATCATAGTTTAATTGTATGTTATAGATGATTTTTAAAAAATTTCTCCATGAAAGCTCCTCATTTTAACGAGATGCTAGAACTTTCTATTTTTTAAAATCCTATTTTTTGTCTTTAGAATATCCATATTAAGTGATTTATCAAAACATTAGCGAGTCAAATTGTTTTTCTTAAAAGTTTACACTGCTTTTAGAATTCTGTTTCTAACAGCATTTTAAAGACAGAATCTTAAAAAATTTGTTTTACAAAAGTACTTGGTTTTCAATGATATCTAAAACTTGTTTCGTCTAGAAATGGATTCAAACTTTTAAGGATCATTTTCACCAAAACAAAATACTACACTATCTTCACTATTAGAAACTTGAGATTACACAACCTTTATTTAATGGTGTTTTTTAAAAACTCGTCGTGGTAAGGAGAGGTAAAACCTTTATTTAAACAAAATTGCATAGTTTCAGAAAAGTGCCTGAATCGCTTTTTAAGAATTGGGCGTTTCACAGAGATTTGTTCATCCTACAAGATCTAAAAGTTTCATGTTGAGCAAAATTTGTGGTTCGCTCTTTAAGAGGCCCATTTTTTGCAAAAACAATAGTTGCCTTATTTTTGGAAACAATTTTGGAACAAGTTTGGGCAATTCTTAAAAACGGTCTAAAACTCCATTTTAAAGTCAGAATTATAAAAAGTTTTCTTTACAAAAGTTCTCTATTTTAACGAAATTTAAAACTTTCATGTTTATAAAAACTCAAAGTCAACCTTTTTGGACTTAAACAGTGCAGGAAATTTCTATCACATGAATCCATTTCTAAAAACCCTTCAAACACTCTTAAGTCTAAACAAAACATAAACAAACATAATAATTCTATTAAAATAGAATTATTTATATGCTTTAATGCATATATTTTTACTATGTTCTTGATATTTTTATTTAATTTTTGTTTACTTTTATATTATTATTTTTATTTTTGTTAACTTGATTTTATTTGTTTTTATTTTAACTAAGTTTTGTTGTTGTCGTTTTCTCAATTTATTTTATTTTATCCTTATATGTATTGGTGAATTAGCTATAAGGGTAAAATGAAAATCTGGAGTTTAAACTGGAGCAAAAAGCTTTGAAAATTTGAATTTCAAAAATGCACTAGAACCTTACCATGCAGAGAAACTGAAGAAACAAAAACTCACGCTCCAGGCCATGGATCGTGTTTAAATGTAGCCAATGTGTGTGTGTACGCCAATCCTAACCAAGGCACATCAACGTTAGAGCGCATAGCCTTTGCCTTCTAGCGCTTCACCACATGTCCTTACATTCTAGCTCTATGAACATTCACTATTCTGCGTCTTTATTTCCACTTATGCACCCTCCTCTCTTGCCTAGTTGCGTCTTGCCTAGTCGCCCATTTTGCCATGCCCACCACTTACCTACTGCCACATGCTTGAGGAAGTCAATGCCCTAATTCTACATCCTTTTCAACAATTGGCCTAGAAAAAAAAGGGGCATTCAAATTGTCCCCAGCCTCCATCAGCAACAGGAACCGAGAAGAGTTTTTGGGAGAGAGCTCCATTGTTTTGGGGGCTGACTCCCAAGGAGATTTTAATGAAAAAGAAAGAAAAAGAAAATAAATTTATAGCTTAATTTTTATTTTTAGCTTTAGGATTTATTTTTAGTCTTTAGTTTTAGGTATTTTATTTTTATTTTGAAACACCATTGGAGAGCATTTTAGAGCTACAAAAAGGAAGAAGAATATTGAAAAAGGAGGAGCTTGGAGTTTGTGACACCTCTATGTTAGTGATTTCTTTTCCATTTTTCTTTTCTAAATTTTTATATATTTGAAAAATGCTTAAATAATTGTATTGCTTATTTTTATTTTTATTTCTGCATTATTTTAGTATTATAGGTTTTAATATATCCTTTTAATGAATTTTGATTTATTTTTGCTCTCATGTGTTGGTTGTTGATTATTGGATTTTTTTAATTCTATCATGTGCTAAATCCTCCTAGTAAATTGTCCATTCATTAGGTGTTGTTAGTGGACTAAATTCAAATTAAAAAATGGAATTTTAGTCTTGATCAATAATAGGATAACATAGGCAATTTGGAATAGAAATATATCCTTATTTTATGTGTAGTCATTGTGAATGCTTAAACTTAATGAATTTATGTTTATTCAGTTTCAGTGCAGAAGTATAAGGGTCTTAACTAACATGAATGTGCCTACTAATTTATCGAAAGATACAAGAAGGCAATTGAGTACAACCAACTAACAACTCAATTAGTTAAAACTAATTATTAAGAGGGTAATTTTATTTACATTAAGTTAATCGATGAAATTTGGATCCTTAGAGTTTGTTCTCATTATTCTTAGTTTTGTTCATTTAATTTTAATTTTAGTACTTTTGTTTTATTTCATTTTTTATTAATTATTTGAACAATATTAGAGTTAATACAATTTTAGGAATTAATCTAAGTTAAATATAATCTCTGTAGAAATGATATCTATACTCTGGTATACTTTATTACTTATATACACTTACGAATTTCTAACTGACAAAATATTACATAACCTTATAATACCCTCACAAAAACATGCTTAAATACTTAATACACATTATAACTTAATAAATAACATAAAATAACATAAAACTTAAGAGAGTAAAATAGTGGAGTTTAAGATTTATACACTTGAAGAATAGTCCTCTTTGTTAATCTTCTTCCTTTCTTAATCTTCTTCTAAATGGGTGGTTTAAGTGGGTAAGAGATGAAAAATTAGATAGAAAAAGAGAAAAGATGTTAGTTCTAGTTCTACTAGAAATAGGAAGAAAAGAGCAACAAAATGAGCCCTTGGAGCCATGCAACCTAACTATAGATGTAATGCTAATTTTAGCTTTGATTACTTAACATACTTTATTTAGTTTCTAAGTGATGAGTGAGTATTTTACCCAAAAAACAATTATTTCTTAAGCTTAAACATTGTAAAAATCCTCAAGCATTTGTGGTTTTTTTTTTAGTGTTGTTACTATTATTTTGTTGGAAACTAATAAAATGCGGCTTAATGGAAAAAGAAAAAAACAACATCAAAAAGTAGTGAAAATGTAAATTTTAGATGGAACGAGCCATGCTAGGTGCCCATGGTGTGTGCAGGGCACTAATCGCATGCATTGTGCATAGCAGGCAGGCCACCTGAGGTTGCTGCGCACCCACGCATGTTGTTACATGCCCAACACGGCCTGCATGCCTATGAGTAGCCCTGTAGCATTCCCACGCATGTTGCTGCATGCCGAGCATGCCCATGGGGGGCTGGTCCATGCTGAATGGCCATTTTGATGGCTGACCTTGTCGCAGTGCTGATCTGGCAGTCCCAAATTGACCTGAAATGAAACCCTATCACTTAAAAGCCCTTAAGACCCAAAAAAGGGGGGAGAGCCTTCATTTTTCAAGGTGGAGGCACAAATTTTCAAGCGCATTTAGAGCTCACTTCAACAAAAAAATTGGGGAAAAAGAAAAGAAAATTTTTTTTTCTAGTTTAGAATTTTTAATTCTTGCATGAGATTTAGGTTTTATTTCTAATGAATCATCATGGGTGAAGCATTTTGGAGGTCAAGAAAGATGGGAGGAGAAGAAGATAAAGAACGTGGAGACTGTGACAAGTCCAAATTATGTTTTTCATTCCTTTCTCTTTTTTGTTATTTTTGTGAATTGTAAATGATAAACCTTTGGTGTTAGCTTATGTAGTTTTAGTTATGGAATAGTTTTTTTTTAGAGCTTTGATTTTGCTATATGATGAAGTGTTGATTTGTTTCTAGTGGTTTGTCGTGGTTTATTTATGTTGTCTTACACTTAATGCTTCTAGTTTATTTAGCCAATGAATTAGATAATTTAGGTATGTGGAATTTGACACTGAGAGAGGAAAATTCTATGTATGGATTGTGAAAAAGGCAATCCAAACGACTATAAGATCGAGAGATTTATAGTTCTTTTGTAATCATTAGAAGAACTAGAACTTAATAAATGTTAATTACTTGGTTCTAGATAGAGATATTGGAATCAGGTTTTTGAGTATACTATCCAATTTAATGCTTGAGAGAGGTAATTAGATTAATTAAAAGGTTCTCCACTAATTAATCATGAGATTCACAATAATAAAATCAATGCAGGATTAATTATGGTGAAATCAATGCTCTAGTATTTTTAGTTATTTGTAGTAGTTACCTTATTCCATTTGCTTAGCCAGTTTTATTAGCCTCTTCTATTAGTTTCTTCTATTCGGTCATCTAAATAATCTTAGAGCTAATCAATTTTGGTAGTTAATATAAAATTAACACAATCCTCATGGGATTTGTTGGAAAATAATACGTAGTAGAATTTTAAAAATTTTAAATTAGAGTATTTCCTAAAACATAAGTTTGACATGCTAAATACATAAATTAATAATAGACCTTACGTACTTCTTTATATATCAAACTTAGTAGGAATCTGTGAAGAGAAGAATGTTTCAAAAGAGCCTCAACTAACTGGTCTTCTTTGATATTCTCTATCCATGATCAAAGTGTAGGTGGTTGCAAGTCGTACAGCTTTTTCCCCTGGTGACTCTCTTTCCAACCACTTGAGAATACCTAGAGCAAAGGTTCTTAATGTTGAAAACTATATCTCGGGGAGCTTCAGAGTTTCTCTCACTAGAGTACTCACTTATGCTTCTCAATGATCTAAATAACAAAGAAAACTCACTCTTTTTTATAGTGGTCAAATTTGGGGTTAAAACTTACCAAATTAGGCTTCAAAATTTGAGTCTAGATCAACTTCTAAGGAAAAACAAGTCAAAAAATGTAACTTGATTATCGCATGATCGACATATCGATATGGGAGATCAGCCCGCCAAACTTACTCCATCGGCCTGCCAAACTTATGATAATCTAGAATTCTGAGAATATCTTATTGTCACATGAGAATCTTAGATAAAGCCTCAATTTTAATTCAAACAACTCAATAGAGAAGTTTTCTAATTAAAACAGTCATATACAGATAGTCCCATAGTTAATAAAATATTATCGAAATAATTCAACATGTTTATCTTGAATTAATTCAACCAATAAACTAACATGAATTATTAAATCCACTCTTATCGAATTTCAGCCAATCTAATAATTAACACAAGTCGCCAATATATAGGAAAAATATGTCGTATCATTACATGATTATTCTGAGCTAGCAAAGAGGACCCGACAAACATATGCAGATCAAGTTCTTATAATTATAAAATAACATATCCAATATACATACTTTATAATTATCAATTCTAATGCTACTCCACTAAAAGCTTGGAGCTACACTCTAGAAATATATAAAATTACAAAGCTGCAATAAGCTAACCGTCCATGACATATCATAATGTGTCACATCAATTAACTTAAGGATAAATTCCGTTTTACCTTCCCAATTATTTTTATCTTGTACTCTATTATCACACCATTGGAATACTTACTATTCATAAATAGTATGCCATTCGATTACACCTATGTATCTAAATAGTTGAGCGTTCTAGTCTTCCAATTACAAGATAATGCATATAAGAGAATATCATTAATTTTACAAAAAAGCTATGGTTTCCATATCTATGAATAAAGAGTCTACATGAATCAAGATTCATGTCTCCAATATATCGGCATGTATATTATCATTAAATCAGGATGTCACCCTTTGGTACATCAAAAGATATAAGTCAAGAATACGAGCCCATTAGTCATTTCAAGATTAAGGCACAACAAATATGATTGCCTAAAGTGAATCAATTTAAACAAACAAAATAACCAAATCAATTCAACTTTTTGTCCCGATCCTAATACATCGTCACCTATAACAATATATCAATGTTTCTACTGGTGGAGTCCCACTCCAATGACCAAGACAAGTCATCTCCCGTTAGGGATGTAGACAACATAATAATCTTAGCATAAATAAAGAGCTCAACTTTATTCCCTCAATTTTAGATCTTATCATTTAGACCATCACCTTTAAAATTCATGTCTTCTGCATAATCTATCCATCATATATACGATCTTAAAAATGGCTTAGACTAACAGTCTTAGACTTTTGTTTGCTCATAATACATTCAATAGAAATGAACATAGAGAAGACAGCATTTGGTAAATGAATTGTAACACCCACCTATTTTTATGTAACAGATCATGTTAAGTTAGTAATGACGTTAAGTAATTTTATTAATAATTTATGATATGTGTTATGATTTATGATTTCAATGTTACTAACTATTTATTCTAAGTGTTATGATAGGTGACGATCGCATGGAATCGATGAGCTCAAGTGTTATGTTAGTTACAATGTATGTTTAATTATGATGCAATGATGTCTTGAATGCTATGAGGTATTATGTTTTAAGGACAGTTCGGTAGGCTAGACTTTCCAGTTCGACAGGCCGAATAGCCTTTCATGTATCGGCAGGCTGATGATATTAATCGACAGGCTGAACCTCATGGAATCGGTAGGCCGATGACAGCTGATGAGCAGTCAGCAGAAATCTCTCCAAATTTATGGTTGAGATAATTACATTGATTGGGTGGTTTTATGTGATTAATTGGATTAATTATGGAATAATTATCATTTAAGGAAAGAAAACCATTGACTTTGCATTGATTAGTATTGTTTTAAATAGTTTCCTATTTTTAGAGGGCAAAATATGGTAAGAGATGGATGATTAATTGACTTTCCCAATTTCCTCTCCTTTCTCCATGAAAATTTAGTCCAGATTAGTTAGAAAAATTTCTGACATAAGTGAGGGTATTGAATTTTTTTTTTACAGTTATCCTCATTCACGATAATTCTCTTTCTCTCTTCCTCTCACGTCTTCTCTCTCTCTCTCTCATTCCGAGACGTTTCTTTTATTCTTCTCTTCTCCATGTTTTCTATTCCTCCTCTCCCTCAAAATTCTCTGCAAATAATTGAAAGAAATATTGAGATTTTGTTGGTTGAATTGAAAGAATTTGAGAAGAATCATTTTGAGGTAAGAGTTCATTCTAGTATCAATGAAATCCTTCTTGACATCGACTACTATATCTTCCTCTACAAAATTTCTGTTTGCTCTGAATTTTTAATATGTTATTTATGTATGAGTTTTATGATGTTTCTCCAAGTTTCACCTTAATTGAATTTTTATATGATAAGTTATGAATTTTCTATCCTCTAACCACTCATAGTAAAATATTGTTGTTTGGTTATGATGCATGAAAATGTGATTTTTGTTCAAGAGGTAAACGTGCTTGTTTTACTACGAAATTTGGTAAGCATGTTCATGTATATGTTATGTTATAGACTACAAAGTTTGGTAATGTTTTGATGAGTGAATTATGTGTTATGAAATTTTTATTGAGACTAGGTCAAGAAACTATTTTAACAATGTTAATATTAGACTTTTGTTTTATGTGATGTTTTATATGTTTAAATGATTTTATTAATGATGAAATAATATTATGATATTTAAATATATGTGAGTAAGATGTTAGTATGAATTTTAAAATTAAAATATAAGTGTTTTAATTGTTAGAAAATGTTTTCAAAAGATTACTCGCTGCCTATCAAACCTAAGTTAGTTTTACTACTGAAATGTGTGTTTTGACTTACTCTGATTTTTGTTGAAGCTATTCTTTTGATATGTTAGGGTTCTATATGTCTACTATATATGTTAATTTTTGTAGATTTTTCTATGATGTTAGAATGTGTTAAACGGACCTGAGAATAAAGTTGTTCACTGCTTTACTATTGCTGCCAGATTTCATGTTTGATATGTATGATTTGTTTTTAAATACTTAATATTATTTTTATGACTAAAGAAAATTCATGGTAATATTTTTATGTATTAACTTTACCCCTATCAAGTATGGTGCCTAAAGTATATGTGAATGTTAAGTTTTTAAGTCTTGAATCCATGTAGGTCAGTGAAGTGTAATGTGATGATGATTTTATAGTTTTGATGATTAAGGTTATGGATGCATGTTATGAATTATGTTTACAAGAGATGAATGTATGTGTGATGTTATATGGAATGGATATTTTATTCTATGAAAATAAGTATTAATTTTATTTGTATCTTTAAAAGAATAAATGGCATGAACACTCAAAAGAACGAGCACATCGAGACCGCGGTGTCGTCACCAATACATATAAGGTTAAGTAAGCTAGCTTCTAAAGTAATTACATTCTTACCTGCAACATGATATGTTTTATAAGGTTTGATCTTATGTTCATGATGATATTTATGATGATTTTATGATGATTTCCTTAAAGGGTTTCTTATGAAAGATTTTCATGATTTAAAGTTATGCATGTTTGATTATGGCAAATTTCAAAGTATGAAAGTTATGTATATATGTATCACCTAATAAGTGTTGCACACCAAGGTTATGATATGATATGTTATGATGTCATGTTTGGTTTAGGATTAGCTACCTTTCTCCTCTCATGACGGTGCGCCTATAATAATAATTATGGTGCAACACTTGGGCCCTTAAGATAAAATGGAATAAGTTTTAATATGGTCAATGTAATGAAAGATATGTTTCTATGAAATGTGCTTAATGCACTATTATGATATGATGATGATGATGATGTTTATGAAATGTTTTTAAATTGTGAGAAATATATGTACTTACTAAGATTTAGCTTATTCAAGTTTATATCATGTTGCAGATAAGGGTAAAAAAGTCATGGATTAGGCGGAGGACATAAGAAGGCGTGTGACCATAAGGAAGATGAATTGTAACCGGAAGAGCGCCAATGATGCAAGTTTTATGATTTAAGCTATGGTTTATTATTTGAACATGTTTTTATGATAAGTTTTAAAGAATGCAAGAACTATGTTTTAATATTTTATTTTATCATTTTAAGAATTTGATCTTCCACATTTTTGAAAGAAAAGTGTATATATCTTAAAATTAAGTTTCCTAAAAGTTTTTGTTTTGTCTCAGACGGCCTGCCGACCATTACTGGTCGGTATGCCGATGTGATGTTCGGCCTGCCAATCCCATTTTTCTGGCTTACAGATCATATTAATGTTTAAACTTGGTTTTTGCAAAGCCTCTGCCGACCTGTCGGTTAACGATTTCCTGCCTGTCGACCATGTTCGGCCTGCCAAAGTCTCCAGTTTGGCCTGCCGAACTATGGGAGCAAATAGTTTTAAATGATGTGATGTTTTTATAAGTTATAATTTTACTATTTGGTATATTCACTTATGAAAGGAAGTTTATGATCAATTTAATGTGTAATTGAATTATTAATAGTATGGATTAAGTTAATGAATGTTGTAAAAAAAAATGTATGTATGGATCCTGGTTACGTTTTCCTTAACTATGTTGACAATTAAAGTTTTAAATAAGTTTTGTACTTAAAGTTTATCTTAAAAAAAAAATAAGTATGTAATGTATGAATGTAACGACATCTGTGACGTCCGTAAGGGGGCGTTACATGAATAATAAATAAATTCTTTATTGATAAAATATCTCCAAAAACATATTACAACATTTACTCCTTAGGGCATCATGTTTAACAATCTCCCACTGACATGTCTCGTGTCCCCACAACCTCTACATGCTTCTCAAAAACTCTCATTGTTAGTGTCTTCATGAAAGGATCAGTTATATTGTCCTCATACGTGATCTCGCATATTGCAACATATATAGCCTCAATGAAATCCTTTATCACATGATGCTTTTGATGAATATTTTTACTTTTCTTGTAAAATCTTGGTTCCTTAGCATTAGCTATCACTGTAGTATTATCATAATACAATGATACCACCTTATCCATGCCAAAAACTTCCTCAAGATCCTCAAAGAACTTGCGGAGCCATATTGCTTCTTTCGATGCATCACTAGCTGCCACATACTCAGCCTCCATCATTGAATCTAATGTGCAATCTTGCTTGACACTTCTCCAAACAATGGTGGCTCCACACAGAGTAAATGCAAAACCAAAAGTCAATCTTCTCGAATCCAAACAAGATTGGAAATATGAATCCGTATATCCAAGGGGTGTTAGATCCTCACTAGAATACACTAATATATAACCTCTAGTTCTTCTTAGATACTTGAAAATATACTTGATCGCAACCCAGTGGTTCAGTCTTGGATTCGATTGAAATTGACTCACTATCCCGACCACATAAAAAATATCCGGTTATGTGCAAAGTATCGCATATATAAGACTACCCACTGTCGAAGCATAAGGCACCTTCTTTATGTATTCTCTTTCTTCATTAGACTTTGGAGAGCCTTTCCTAAAAAGAGTAATTCCAGACCATAATGGTTGCCCACCTTTCTTGGAATTTGGCATTGTATACTTCTCAAAAATTTCATGATATCCCCTTGGGTAGCACATCTGAGCATCTTTTTCCCATGAAAATATACGGGGGGTAAGGTAAGTGCCATAGGGCGATGTATGCCACTTGAGATAAAGCTATCATTTTGTTCTTTCTATCCCAAAAGTTTTGGATACCTAAAACATAATTAGCTTCACCTAAGTCCATCATGTCAAACTACTTAGTCAATCATAATTTGACCAATGACAATGCCCCAACGTCATTGCCAATTAGCAGAATATCATCTAGATAAAGCAGTAGAAAAACAACATTCCTATCCTTAATATGTTTGTAGACAGATGGTTCATCCACATTTTGTTTGAACCCATAAGTCTTGATCATCTGATCAAATCTTATGTTCTAAGAACGGAAAGCCTGCTTAAGTCCATAAATTGACTACAGACCTTGCTCTTTTGACCCTTGCCTTGAACCCGTTTGGCTGTAACGTATATATGAACTTATCAAGATAGCCATTTACAAAAGGCGTCTTGACATCCATGTGCCAAATCTCGTAATCGTGGTGGCATCATGGATAAGAGAATACGGATGGACTTAAGCATGGCTATAGGTGAAAAGGTTTCTTCATAATCAATTCCTTTCTTTTATGTATATCCCTTTGTTACAAGTCTAGCCTTATAGGTTTCGACTTTCCCATGTGCTCCTCTCTTTCTCTTATAGATCCACTTACACCCTATGGGTTTTATCCCTTCTAGAAAATCCATAAGCCCCCAGACTTGATTAGTCTCTATAGACTTTATCTCAGTGTTCATCACCTATCTCCAAAGCTTTGAATTAACATCCTTTATAGTCTTCGTGTAAGTGTAAGGATCCCTATCATATTCAACCAGTTCAGCCAAGTAAGCTTCACCATTGAACATATATCTCTCAGGTTGAGGCCCGATCCTCCCACTACACCAAAGCTCCCTAGGTTGTTGTTCAGTTTGTTTTTCTACATTGATTGGATTAGTTTCAATCGCAACCTCTAAAGTGATCGAATCACTCACTAACTCCTTAAGTATCACTTTACTACAAGGCTTAAAGTCGTTCACGTAACTTTCCTCAAAGAATGTTGCATTTGTTGATACCACAACTTTATTTTCTTTTGGGTTATAGAAATAACCTCCTTTAGTCCCTTTTGGATATCCTACAAACATGCAAACTTCTGAATAAGCTTCCAACTTATTTGTTCCCTTGTAAAGGACTTGAACAGAACATCCCCATATGCGAATATAGTTTAAGGATGTCTCCCTTGTTAGACATGTATGCCCTAAGAAGTGAAATGTTATAATATGTTTTAAGAGAAATTTTATCAAAAAAAGAATTTATTCATTGTTCATGTACCAAATGTTGTCCTCTTTACGTTCATATATGTTAAAAATATGTTAAGCAAACAAAAGTATAAGACTTTCAGTCTAAACGTTTAAGAATTAGGCATATGATGGATAGATTATGCAAAAGACATGATTCTAAAGGTGATGGTCTAAATCATAATATCCACAATAGTGGAAATAAAGTTGGGCACTTTATTTATGCAAGATTGTTATGTTGTCTACATCGCCGAGGGAGATGGCTTGTCTTGGCCATCAGAGTTGGACTCCATGAGTGGAAACATTGGCACATTGTCATAGGTGATGATGTCTTGGATCAGGACGTAAAGTGGAATTGATTTGGATTAATCATTCTATTTGTGCAAATTAATTCACTTTAGACAATCATATGTGTTGTAGTTTAATCCTAAAATGACTAATGGGCCTGTTATCTTATCTTATGTCTTTTGATATACCAAAGAGTGACATCCTTATGCATACCAATATGTTGGAGACATGACTCTTGATAGCATAGACCTGTTATTCATAGATATAGAATCAATAGCTCTATTGGTGGAGTCAATGATATTCTCTTTTATACGTTATCCTGTAATTGAAAAATTAGAATGCTTAACCATTTGGATTTATAGGTGTAGCCAAATGGTATACTTTCCTTAGATGGTAAGTTTTCTAATGGTAAGATAACAGAATGTGAGATAAAAATAATCAAGAAAGTAAGATGGAATTTATCCTTAAGCTGATTATGAATGAACCTATGGGGATACGACACATCGTGATTTGTCATGGACACTTACCTAATTTGAAGCTTCGTAATTTTATATAGTTCGAGAGTGTAGCTCTAAGCTTTTAGTGGAGTAGCGTTAGAGTTGATAATTATAAAATATGTATCTAGGATATTATATTTTATAATTATCAAAGCTTGAACTATATAGGTCCATCGGTTCCCTTTGCTAGCTCATAATAAATCCTGTAATGATAAGGCATGCTTTTATAATAAATTTGTAACTTATGTTAAATTATTAGATTGACTAAAATTCAATAGGATCAGATGATTCATGCATGTTTATCAGTTGAATTAATTTTGTAAATTAATTGAAGATAAACTTGTTGAATTACCAGAAATATTTATTTTCCTTGAGATTACCTAGATATGACTGTTTTAATCAGATAACTTTTTTATTGGGTTATTTGAATTAAAACTGAGACTCTATCGAAAGAATCTTAGGTGGGAAATAAAAGATTCTTAAGGATCATATTATTGTAAGTTCAGCAAGCCGATCGGTTAGTTCGACCTACCAATGGAGAAAGTTCGATAGACCAATCCATTGGTTTTGCCTACCGGTCTAAAGATAATTTGATCACACATTTTTTACATGATTTTATGAGAAATTGATCCAGATTCAAATTTTTGAGGCCTTATCTGATAATGACCAACCTTGGGTCCGACCTCTATAAATAGGGAGTGAGTTTTCTAAGTTATTCAGATCAGTTGAGAAGTAAAGAGTAAGAACTATAGTATTAGGTACTTTGAAACTCTCTGAGATCTTTTGCTTTCAATTACAAACCTTTGCTCTGGGTCTTCTCAATTGGTTGGAAGGAGAGTCGCTGGGGAAGAACTAAACGATGTGTGCTCATACACACTCCGATCATAGAAAGAAAATAGCAAATAAGACTAGTTGGTTGAGGCTCTTCTGGAACGTTCTTTTCTTCATTGATTACAAGAGCTCTTTGGCATACAAAAGTTAGTAAGATCTAATTAATTTATGTATAAAACATATCAAAGTTGTGTTTTAGAAAATATTCTAATTTAAAATTTTTAAAATTTTGTTGCATACTCGTTTTTCAACAATTGGTAACAGAGATAGGTTTTTACGTAAATTTATGAGTTTGTGATCATGCTATATATATAAATTATGTAATATTGATCTCTTCTATGCTTGAATTTAAATCTTTTAGAGAGTTGGCGCTTTAGTGTTTTTATATATTTATATGTTGATATGAGATTATATGGTAAATGTTAATTAATTAATTATGGTTGATTAAATTATTATTTAATTATTAATTAATTAATTAATTTGTGCTAGTTATGGTTCCTCAAAGGGTAGAATGTGTATCTAGGTTTTTCTTGTAATTAGATGACATCTATCATCACTATCTAGGAATTATTATTTAATTTTAAATATGTAAAAAAAATTTGTTATTAAATAATCATTCGGAGTGAAGATAGATCTAGAAGAAGGATGATAATGGTTCCATAGTTTTTTCTTGAGTCTCTAATTTTTATATTTTTGAATTGTTTCTATATATTTATATGTTGTCATGAGATTATATGGTGAATGTTTATTAATTAATTATTTAATTATTTACTTATTACTTCATTTGTGCCGGTTATGGTTCCTCAAAGGTTAGAATGTGTATTTAGGTTTTTCATGTAATTAGATGATAGTCTATTATCACCGTCTATGAATTATTATTTAATTTTAAATATGTAAAAAAATTTATATTTAAATAATTATTTGAAGTGAAGACGAACTTAGAAGATGGACGATAGTGGTTCCAATATTTTTTCCTGAGTCTCTAAATTTTTATTTTTTTGAATTGTTGAAAATAAGATTGAAAACTACGTAAAAACTATTTTCTATAAAATGTGAGTTCTACTTAGTCAATCGGCCAAACCCTCTGGTTCGGCAGGCCGATGGTCGCAGACTAGCAGGCCGAACCTCCATTTCAAAAGGTCGTCCGTAGGGTAGGATTCAGTCAACTTAGTGGCAGTCAGAACTGACAAGTTCGGCAAGCCGATAGGTGATGACCGACAGGTTGATCACACAAATCGGCATACTGGCAAAGAGTTGTAGTTTTTCAAAAAAGGAATGTTTTTTTGGCACATTTTTGATTTTATTTTGCGACAATTCTGAGAAACTTGAAATTTTGTGATGACCGAAAAAGTGAAGTATTTGATCTATGTAGGATTGAAGACTTGAAGATGGATACCACATGTAGACATATACAACTTGAAGATACAACAATGAAGAATCGATAATATGTTTCGATTGATCTCTTGTAATCTTTAATTTCTTTTCTTTAGGGTGGAACCATAATATTGATTTGCTTGTCTACATTATAATATGATTTGCTATGTATGTTGATAACATATTATATAGAATAAGGAGTGCTGCTCATTTAATAATTGTTCATGCATGTTTTAAAATAAAACCTTGGTTTTTCAAAAAATTGAGTAGGAGAAGGCTTTTGAAGAGAGTGACCTATGGCCTCTATCGTTGGTCCATAGGTAGCATATAGTGGTCCCGACTTCTAGGAAGGGATTTCATCATTTACTAGGTTAGATCTCTATAAGGAAAATTTATTTTAGCATGATCTATCGTTGCACACCCTTAAGTGTTGCTTATAGGTCATGAATAAAATAGTTGAACGATGGTTGTACACTCAAATCAATTTCATTATTAGCCTCCCCTAGAAGATCTGTTAATAAAATTAACGGCCGAAGAAAGCAATTATCAATGTATACTGGATAAGACGGCTCTTGGATGGCATATATGATCAGAGGGGATCCGTGTTCCTAATTGAATTTGGCGAGTCTCCCCTAAGCCGCTTGTTGAATTCTGAGTTAGGAATTATCGTTGTAAGGTTATGATATTATTAAGGTTTTGACACATAAACACAATTGCTTGCTTACTTGATTGTGTTATCTTACTAAACTATTTTGGGATGTTTGCTTATATTACGTATATGATCTTTATTGTAGATTAAAATGTCTAAAACAACTTTATCTTTGATACTTACTAAAAACTAATTAACTGGTAAGAATTACAATGATTGGAAAAGGAACCTGATTATCGTCTTGTCCTTTGATAAACTAAAATTTGTGCTAATGACATCATGTCCTCCCAAGCCTATTGGGGAATCCAGTAATGAGCAAATCCAAGCGTATGATTGCTAGAAAGATGCTAATGATCAGGCCCGTTGTTATGTTATGGCTAGCATGAATAACGTGCTGCAGGCTCAACATAAAGATTATGAGACTACTTAGTAGATCTTGGATTATCTTGATGACATGTTTAGAGGCTAGGCTATAACAAAGCAACAAGAGGCACTTTGGAAACTTTTGAACTGTAAACAAAGACTAGGGACTCCTGTAAAGGAGCATATGATGTTAGTCATGTGTTACCTCACTGAGGCTCAAGCCCATAGAGCTGATATCGATGCCAAGTCATAGATGACAATGATTTTTGAGACTCTATCAAAGGAGTTCATTCCATTTAGAGCTTCATACAATTTGAGCAATAGACAGAATGTGACCTTAATGGAGCCGATGAAGTAGTTACAAGAGTTTAAAAATCTGATTAGATAAACTCTTGCGGGTGGCGAGGCTAACTTAGCAGCTGCATCTGGTTCCAAGCCTAATTAAGGGAATGGAAGGAAGCAAAAGGCTAAGAACGAGAAGTCTTCTATTCTTACAAATGGCAAGAATAAGAAGAAGGAAAAGAACCTAAAGAAGCTCAAGTGCTTTTGCTATGGGAAGGTTGGGCACATCAAGAAGAATTACAATGACTTCCTCTCTCGAGGAGGTAGGTGTGATCATTTGGTTATTGAAACTTGTTTGGTTAAGGAATCAGGTGACACTTGGGTCACCGATTTCGGAGCAACTAATCATGTTTGTGTTTCTCTATAGGGGTTCAAAGAAATAAGAAGTCTGCTACATGAAGACTTTATGCTTTGGATCTGCGATGGATCCTTGGTATTGGCTAAAGCAGTGGGAGACGTCTATTTTTACTTTGATAATTAAAGGATTTTAGTTTTGCAAGATTGTTTTTATGTTCCTAGACTTAAAGGGAATCTAATATATGTAGCTTGTTTATTTAAAAGTTCTTATTTAATTCTTTTAATAATAAAGTGGTGATTCGTAAAAATCAATCATTTATCTGTGATGGATGGATGCAAAACAATCTATATTTTATCAAACATAAGATGGACTTACTGCTTAACACTGAGGTTAATAATAATAACTCTAAAAGACTTAAGACTTCTCACTCTAATAAGACTTATCTTTAGCATTTGCGATTAGGTCATATTAGCCTGAATATGACTCAAAGGTTGGTAAGGGATGGACCTTTAAGTCACTTAAAGATGGAATCTATACCACAACGTGAGTCTTTTTTGGAGGGCAAAATGACCAAAAGACCATTTAGGTCTAAGGGCAATAGGGCCGACTAGGTTCTAGAACTTGTGCATAGTGATGTTTGTGGTCCCATGAACATCCAGACACGAGAAGGGCATGAATACTTCATCACTTTTATTGATGATTACTCAAGGTATGGGTATATCTATCTAATGTAGCATAAAAGCAAAACTTTTGACAAGTTCAATGAGTTTTGGGCTGAAGTGGAAAAACAATTAGTAAACCCATAAAGGTACTTCGATCCAATCAAGGTGGCGAATACCTCTCTGATGAGTTCTTGAAACATTTATTAGAGAATGGGATTTTATCCCATTTGACTGTGCTAGGCACTCGCAGCAGAATGGCATAGTTGAGAGAAAGAATAGGACTTTGTTGGACATGGTCAGGTCCATGATGAGTTATTCATCATTGCATTTAACCTTTTGGAGATATGCATTACAAACCGCATGTTATCTTTTGAACAATGTGCCTTTAAAATCGGTTCCTAAAACTCCTCATGATTTATGGATGATGAAGAAGACATCCTTAAGCCATATTCGCATGTAGGGATGTTCGGCTCATGTCCTATATAAGGAAGCAAATAAGTTAGAAGTTTATGTGTTTGTAGGATATCCAAAAGGGACTAAAGAGGGTTATTTCTATAACCCAAAGGAAAATAAAGTTATGGTTTCAACGAATGCAACATTCCTTGAGAAAAATTACATTAACGACTTTAAGCCTCGAAGTAAAGTAATACTCGAAGAGTTGGGGAGTGATTCGATTACTCCAGAGATTCCAATAGAAACCAATCCAATCAACTCGAGGAGTTGGGAGGATCGACCATCAATCCAAGAGGTATATGTTCAATGGTGAGGCCTTTTTGGCTAAATCAGATGAACATACAAGGATCCTTACACTTACAAAGAGGCTATGGAAGATGTTAATTCAAAAATCTGGATAGAAGCCATGAACATTAAGATAAAGTCTATGGAGACTAATTGGGTCTAGGAACTTAGGGATCTTCCCAAAGGGGTAAAACCCATTGGGTGTAAATGGATGTACAAGAGAAAGAAAAGAGCAGATGGGAAAGTCGAAACGTACAAGGGTAGACTAATAGCTAAGGGATACATGCAAAAAAAAGGAATCGATTTTCATTTGTAGCCATCCATAAGTCCATCCACATTCTCTTGTCTATAGCTACCGCTCTTGACTCCGAGATTTGGTAGATGAATGCCAAGACGACCTTTTTGAATAGCTATCTTGATGAGTCCATATATATAGTATAGCTAGATGGGTTCAAGGCAAAGGGTCAGGAGGGTAAGGTTTGTAAGCTGTTAAAGTCAATTTATGGACTTAAATAGGTTTCTTGTTCTTGGAACATAAGATTTAATCAAGTAATCAAGACTTATGGGTTCGAACAAAATGTGAATGAACCATGTGTTTACAAACACATTAAGGATAGGAAGGTATTTTTTCTACTACTCTATGTTGATGACATTTTGCTAATTTGCAACCACGTTGGGGCATTGTCATCGGTCAAATTATGGTTGACCAAGCAATTTGACATGAAAGATCTGGGTGAAGCTAATTATGTTCTCGGTATCTTAATTTTTTGGGATAGGAAGAACAAAATAATAGCTTTGTCCCAAGCAGTTTACATAGATAAAATTCTCAAGAGCTTTGCAATACAAGATTCTGAGAAAGTTGGGCAACTATCTAGGTCTGGAATTACTCTTTCTAAGAAAGACTCGCCAAAGTTTGATGAGAGAAGAGAATACATGAAAAAGGTGCCTTATGCTTCCGTAGTGGGTTGTCTCATGTATGCCATGCTTTGCACATGACCGGATATTAGTTTTGCGATCAGAATAGGAAGTTGATTTTAGTCGGATCTAGGACCGAACCACTGGGTTGCGGTCAAGCATATTTTTAAGTACCTGAGAAGGACTCGAGGGTATATGCTTGTGAGGATTTAACACCTCTAGGATATACTGATTCAAATTTCCAATCCTATTCGGATTCAAGGAGATCGACTTTTATTTTTGTGTTTATGTTGGGCGGCGGTGCCATTGTTTGGAGAAGTGTCAAGCAAGGTTGCACCCTAGATTCAACAATGAAAGCCTAGTATGTGGTAGCTAGTGATGCTTCGAAAGAAGTAGTGTGGTTCTGCAAGTTCCTTGGAGATCTTGAGGTCGTTCTTAGCATGGATAAGATAGTATCGCTGTATTGTGATAGCACTACAATGGTAGCTAATGCTCAGAAACTAAGATTTCATAAGAAGAGTAAGCATATTCATCGAAAGTATCATGTGATAAAAGACTTCATTAAGGGTGGGCATGTTGCTGTATGCAAAATCACATCTGAGGACAATTAGCAGATCCATTCATGAGGACACTAATTGTGAGGGTTTTCGAGAGGCATGTGGAAGCTATAAGGATGCATGATATGTCATATTTACTCACTTGGTGCAAATGGGAGATTGCTAGACATATATGCCCTAAGGAGTAAAATGTTGTCATATTTATTCATTGTTCATATACCAAATGTTGTCCTTTTTACGTTCATATTTGTTAAATGTATGTTAAGCAAACAAAAGTCTGAGACTATTAGTCTAAACCTTTAAGAATCAGGCATATGATAGACAGATTATGCGAAAAACATGATTCTAAAGGTGATGGTCTAAATCATAATATACATAATCAAGAGAATAAAGTTGGGCACTTTATTCATGCTAAGATTGTTATGTTGTCTACATCTCTGATAGGAGATGGCTTATCTTGGCCATTGGAGTTGGACTTCGTGAGTGGAAACTTTGATACATTATCATAGGTGATGATGTCTTGGATCGGGATATAAAGTGGAATTGATTTAGATTAATAATTCTATCTGTGCAAATTAATTCACTTTAGATAATATCATGTGTTGTATCTTAATCCTAAAATGACTAATGGGCTTGTTATCTTATCTTATGTCTTTTGATGTGCCAAAGAGTGACATCCTGACATTGTGATGGTGCGCATACCAGTATGTTAGAGACATGACTCTTGATAGCATAGACTTGTTATTCATAGATATAGAATCCATACTTCATTGGTGGAATCAATGATATTCTCTTATATGCGTTATCCTATAATTGAAAAATTAGAACGCTTAACCATTTGGATGCATGGGTGTAACCGAATGGTATACTGTCCTTAAATGGTAAGTTTTTCAATGGTGAGATAACGAAAAGTAAGATAAAAATAATTGGGAAAGTAAGATGGAATCTCTCCTTAAGCTGATTATGAATATCCTATAGGGATACGACACATCATGATATATCATGGACACTTAGCTAATTTGAGCTTCGTAATTTCACATAGTTTGAGAGTGCAGTTTTACGCTTTTAGTAAAGTAGCATTAGAGTTGATAATTATAAAATGTGTATCTAGGATATTATATTTTATAATTATTAGAGCTTGAACTATATAGATCCATCAAGTCCTTTTTTCTAGCTCATAATAAATCCTGTAATGATATAGTGTGCTTTTCCAATAAATTGATGACTTATGTTAAATTATTAGATTGGTTGAAATTCAATAGGATTCGATAATTCATGTTTGTTTATCGGTTAAATTAATTTTGTAAATTAATTCAAGATAAACTTGTTGAATTATCAAGAATATTTATTTTCCTTGAGATTATCCAGAGATGACTATTTTAATCAAATAACTTTTCTATTGGGTTATTTGAATTAAAACTGAAGCTCTATCCGAAGAATCTAGGGTGAGAAATAAAAGATTCTCAAGGATCATATTATTGTAGGTTCGATAGGCCGATCGGTTTGTTCGGTCTACCAATGGAGCAAGTTAAGCAGGCTAATCCGTCAGTTTGGCTTGCCGATCTAACGATAATTTGATCATGCATTTTTGATGCAATTTTATCAGAAATTGATCTAGATTCAAATTTTTGAGGCCTTACATGATAATGACCAACCTTGGGTCTGACCTCTATACATAGAGAATGATTTCTTAGTTATTTAGATCAATTGAGAAGTTAAGACTGAGTACTCTGGTATTAGATACTCTGAAACTTCCTAGGAGCTTTTATTCGTAATCACGAACCTTTGCTCTGAGTCTTCTCAATTGGTTGGAAAGAGAGTCATTGGCAAAGAACGGAACGATGTGTGCCCATACACACTCCAATCGTGGATAGAGAATAGTAAAGAAGACCAGTTGGTTGAGGCTCTTCCGATAAAACTTTGAAATGAATTATTGAATATCTATAAAATGAAAAATCATTTAACTATAATTTGAGTAATCTAACTAAATAGACTAACAAAACCAAAATTTTATTTGAACAATTTATATACTATTTAACAAAATGTATACAAACCAGGCTTAGTGCAGAAAGGGATAATGAATAATTATGAAGTTTCAAAACTAAGAATAAAATTATTTTGATATTTTGCTTTGTGATGAGACTATAAAAGTGTACATTTTCTAAGGCTTAAATCATTTATTTATGCTTTTATTTCTCATTAAATCCTCTAATTAGTAGCATTTTGTGTTAATAAGTATTTTTGTGTCTTAGTGTGTAAATATGTTTAAAAATATGGTTTTAGTGTGTTTTTATGCTTAATAGAATTGTTAGTAATTTTTAGAGTCATTTTGGTGTGTTAAATAAATGTCTACTTTGTAAATAATTAAAACCGTAAAAGTAATGCGGTTATTTTATTTTGAGTTTTAGTGTGTTTTAAGTTTGTAAATATGTCTTATTATATTTTTAGTAATTTCTAAAAATATTTCCAAGTCATAAAAATTATATCTGTGTCAAACCGTAAGAGATTGAAAATTTTAGGAGTTTTTAATTATTTTTGTGTGTTTTAATGTAAAATAAATATTTTTAATATTTTTTTGTAAATATTATGCTTGTAAAATAATTAATATTAGTGTGTTTGTGATTTTTACATTTGAAATCTGGAGGAAAAGCGGAGCAAAAAGACACCAAAACGGGCAAAATCGGACATTAAATGCATCAAAAATCTTTGAAAAATTCAAAATTCAAAAGGAAGAGGACACGTGGCATCATGGGATCCGTTGGATTCACTACCAAATTAATCTTAGCCGTCCGAGGAAGAGACGCGTGTCAATGTGTCATCTAGTGCTTCAGCGGAATCTCAGAGTACTGTCCACATGTCAAAGAACTATTGGCGCGTGTGATTCACGCACCAACAAGCTGCAGACGCTTCAGAGGGGAATCGCAGACAGCTTTGAATCCTGTGCGGGCCAGTTCACAAGCAACCGTTCTCTCAACCGTTCGATGAGATGACGAAGACCAATCTGATGGTCATCAAGCTCGGTCCCACTGGACCCACCTGGGCCCAATCTTGCTTGCGTCTGACAGCCATTGGACCTCATCTTCAACGCTCCAGATCGTGCATGTTTTGTGCTGCTCTAGTATGCATCACACGGGATTACAAAGGAAAATCTGCACACTAAGGAACGCGGATCAGCGTAGAAGACGAAAGGAAGAAAATAATTCGAATCGGTCAACTTTCAACAGGAAAAAACATTAATTTCAAATGGCCGTTAGTAAATTTAATCCCCTATAAATACCGAGGCATTTGCCTCAGTTTCAAAGCCCCTCTTATAGTTTGAAAATATTGTTGTATTACTTATAGTTTAGTTTTTATTCTAGTTTTTAGTCTAGTTTCTTGTAAAATATTTCCTAGTTTATGTTGTAAAAATTATGCTCAATAATATTAGTAGTATTTTATTAATTATGTCTTTTTAAATTTCTTTTTAGTTGAGGAGAGAGGGGGAAATTCTGGCAAAATTATCTTAAATATTTTTGGTTTTTCTTAGTTTTCTAAGCTGTTGTAATGCCAAAATATTTTCTTAAAAAACTTAGAATTTCAATATTTTCTTAGCTAGAACTCTGCCAAAATTACGGTTCTGATTTATCGACGACATAGACTGGCACGGATAATGCTTGGGAGGACCTTGATTACTCGTAGACAGAGAATGGCTCGGTAAATGCTTAACTTACTATCTTGGTCGTTATTTTAGTTAAGTTATGTTGAAATGCTGCTTATTTATTAAGTTGTGTTTTTGCTACATTATAGACATGGAATGACACAGTAAATGCTTGGTAAATCTTGATTTATTGTTGACATAGGATGACATAGTGTATACTTAAATCAACTAATAAATAAAAAGCAAAATTAAAATATATTGAAGATAATTGTCAGAATAGAACTTTTGAACCTCAGTCCTGTTATTATTGTTGTTTTACTTCTTTAAATTGTCGTTATTATTGTTGTTACTCTACTTAAGTGTTGTTATTAAATTTCCAAATTATCAAAATTTAAAGATGAAAATTGTTGTAAAAATGTGTAAATATTGTAAATACCTTCTATGAATAATAAATATTAATCCTCAAATTTTTCAATTTAAATAAAAAGAAAAAGTTAATATAATACATGTACTAGAACTGAATAAATCCTTCCATGTGGGTTCAACCTTGGATTCACTGAGTAAATATTACTTGAGACAACCTTATACTTGAGGTTAGTTTAAAATGCATAAATAGACGCGAGACCAAGTTTTTGGCACCGTTGCTGGGGAGGTGCCGTTGCTCTGTCAGATTGCTGAATTAAATGAGAAAACAGGTAAGTAATCTATCCCTATCCTTTGTAAATATTATTTTAATTATTTGCATTTTTAATTTGTGTGTTTATTATCAAATAAAAAATTAAAAAAATTAAAAAAATTAAAAAAAATTAAAAAAAAACGGACGGATGCTTTTTACTCACTACTTTATTCGTTTCGGATAAAAAAAAGCTTTGCATCTTGTCTTTTGTTTTGCAAGTTTGGGTAGTTGTAAAATTTATTGGATTCTGTCAAAAAGGCTTATCGTTGGGATTCGATTCTACGACCATAAGACTAACACCCTTGCCTAACAAAGTTGAGAATTCTAAGCGTGTCCACTGTGACCCCCAACGATCTGGGAATCCAATTAATTGAGCATTATTCAGCTTAAAAATTTTTCTTTAAAAAAATAATAAATCCAAAAAAATAAAAAATAAATAAATAAATTAAAAACAAAAAAAAATGATTTGGGAAATTCATCAACATTTCATTTTAAGTTTTTCCCAACAACACTTAGAACCATTTAATAATGTTTGGTGGAGATTTAAGGACCTGCTAGATCAATATCCTCACCATGGTTTTTCTAAGGATTATCTTTTAGAAATTTTCATATGTAGGTTAAGTCCTGAAACAAGAGATTGGATAGAGAAAGGAGATGGTACCACCGCTTATTACCAATTATCTGTTGACGAAGCCTATTATATGTTAGAAGATATGGCCGAATATGATTATTCGAGATTGAATAGTTCTAGGAACAATTTAACTTGGGAGAACAATTCAAATTTTTCAAAACCTTGGCCTGACATTCAACCCAAAATTTTGGAGTTAAATTTTGAATTGCAGGAAACATATAGTGACCCAAATAGGGTGAATCTGGAAGAAACCTTAGAAACATTGGAAGAAACTGTAGAAAAATATATGGAAACCATGAGAAGAATAGAATTAGATAGGCTTGAATATCATCTTGATTCTATAAGTGAGGAAGAAATAGTTGTCCCAGTTATTGAAGAAGAAACTTTAAAACCCACCTATTTTGAGGAACAACTTTCAGGAGAGGAATGTAAGGAAGAGAATAAAGACTTAGCTATAGAACATGAACAATCATTACCCTTAGTCTTAGATTCTCAACCTTAGTTGCCACAAGAGTTCACCAAAGACTATTCTTACCAAGATCCTATGTGGCCAACACCTCCTCCACTGTCTCTAGCATTGTTTTTAAGGACCTACCAAGAATATAAATGTGTCTAAGTTGCATGAGTTTAAAAGTTTCAAATTTTGCCAATCTTGAGGGCATGTTCACACAAGACCCATACGTGATGTCTTTTGACACTTACTACGGGAGGAAGCCGCTCTTTGACGATTGTCCACCAGAGCAGGAGTCTAAAGAAAGATGGGAAAACACTTTTCAAGTAATATCTTTACATTCCCTTCTTCATAATATATTTTGTAATATATTTTTGTGTGTTGTTGTGTGCTATTTTGATTTTCTTTTAAAAAAAAAATTTTAAAAAAATGAGATTTATTCTGAAATTTTAAAATGAAGGCTTTTAATTAAATTTGTTCAGAATGACTGAGTTAAGGAGTTAAATTGTTTTCTCTCGAGACACATTCTAATAAATTTAATTTTGTAAATGCAATTGGTTTGGATTTTCAAATAAATTTCAACAAAAAAATGTGTGTTTATTTTAGTTTTTGTTTATTAAGTCTGCTACAGATCATCTCTACAGCTGTGCTAATTCAGGTAATATTTTTGCTGCTTTCACCATTCTTTTATTCATTTTGAATAATGTATATTTTAGGTTGGGGGGAGAGGATTGTGCTTTAGAGTTGTGCATGTGAGATTTGTGTTTCAATGTTGTGCTGTGCTAAATTTTTTTTATTTTTGCCTATATTTTTTTATTTTTGCTCCAGATTCTGTGTGTTCTTTATTTATTTTATTTTTGTGAGTCATAAAATAATTATAAAAAAAATTAAAAAAAATGTTTTGTAAATATTAGTTTCTTAGTAATTAATGTTATTATTTTGATTTCTGAATTTCATATTAATGTAATATTATTTTTTTGTTCCTTGGATTATCTAATTTTATGGACTCTTAAAACTTTAGTTTTTTTTAACATTTTTATGTGTTTATTTTTCAAAGTATTTGTAAGCCATTCTTTTCACACACGCACTATAATGCTTAATTATGGTGGTAAGTCCAAGCTATGAATATTTGAGTTTTGTTATTTTGTGAAGATGAATAATTAAATGTAGCAATATTTTCAAAATAAAAAAAAGAAAAATAAATAAATAAAAGAAAAAAAATTGTAAATAAATAAAGTGTGTAATTATGTAAATGAATAAAGTTGGATAAGTTTGGTTTCGTGCCTCTTTAGCTCGAGTAAGTAAGTTCTAAGGGGTGCTTTAACATCTAGTACCTTAAGCCAACTGGTCTGGGAGTTACTGACCTAAAGCTCGTTAAATGGGTTATGGAGAAAGCTTAAGGGAGCCAAACATTGCACTATCCATAGTTGTAAAGTTTGTAAATATTTGTATTTTATGTTTCTGCTTTTTAATTGTTCTCGTAAATAAATTTGAAGTGTTGTTGTCTGCAGGAGTGATTTGAAGCAGAATATCATGATAATTTTATTCTTAGTCTTGGATGAAACTTCATAATTATACATTATCTATTTTTGCACTAAGTTTGGCATATATACATTTTGTTAAATAGCATATAAATTGTTCAAATAAAATTTTTGTTTTGTTAGTTTATCTAGTTAGATAAGTCAAATTATAGTGAAATAATTTTTCATTATATAGATATTCAATAATTCATTTAAAAATTTTATCGCTTTAATTGCTAGAGACTAGCAATAAGCTGGTTGGGGGTGTGATGAGACTGTAAAAGTGTACATTTTCTAAGGCTTAAATCATTTATTTATGCTTTTATTTCTCATTAAATCCTCTAACTAGTAGCATTTTGTGTTAATAAGTATTTTTATGTCTTAGTGTGTAAATATGTTTTAAAAAATAGTTTTAGTGTGTTTTTATGCTTAATAGAATTGTTAGTAATTTTTAGAGTCATTTTGGTGTGTTAAATAAGTGTCTAGTCTGTAAATAGTTAAAACCGTAAAAGTAATGCGGTTATTTTATTTTGAGTTTTAGTGTATTTGATAGTGTGTTTTAAGTTTGTAAATATGTCTTATTATATTTTTAGTAATTTCTAAAAATATTTTCAAGTCATAAAAATTATATCTGTATTAAACCGTAAGAGACTAGAAATTTTAGGAGTTTTTAATTCTTTTTGCGTGTTTTAATGTAAAATAAATATTTTTAATATTTTTTGTAAATATTATGTTTGTAAAATAATTAATATTAGTGTGTTTGTGATTTTTAGATTTGAAATTTGGAGGAAAAACATAGCAAAAAGACACCAAAACGGATAAAATCGGAAATCAAATGCATCAAAAATCTTTGAAAATTTTGAAATTCAAAAGGAAGAGGACACGTGGTGTCATGGGATCCGTCGGATTCACTACCAAATTAATCTCAGCCGTTCGAGGAAGAGACGCGTGTCAATGTGTCATCCTGTGCGTCAGTGGAATCTCAGAGTACTGTCCATGTGTCGAAGAACGATTAGAGCGTGTGATTCACGCGTCGACAAGCTGCAGACGCGTCAGAGGGGAATCGCAGACAGCTTCGAATCCTGTGCGGGCCAGTTCACAAGCAACCGTTCTCTCAACTGTTCGATGAGATGATGAAGACCAATCTGACAGTCATCAAGCTTGGTCCCACTAGACCCACCTGGGCCCAATCTCGCTTGCATCTGACAGCCATTGGATCTCGTCTTCAACTCTCCAGATCGTGCCTGTTTTGTGCTGCTCTGGTATGCGTCACACGGGATTACAAAGGAAAATCTGTACACTCAAGAATGCGGATCAGCGTAGAAGACGAAAGGAAGAAAATAAATCGAATCGGTCAACTTTCAACAGGAAAAAGCATTAATTTCAATTGGCCGTTAGTAAATCCAATCCCCTATAAATACCGAGGAATTTGCCTCAGTTTCAAAGCCCCTCTTACAGTATGAAAATACTGTTGTATTAGTTATAGTCTAGTTTTTATTCCATTTTTTAGTCTAGTTTCTTGTAAAATATTTCCTAGTTTATGTTGTAAAAATTATGCTCAATAATATTAGTAGTATTTTATTAATTATGTATTTTTAAATTTCTTTTTAGCTGAGGGGAGAGGGGAAAATTCTGGCAAAATTATCTTAAATATTTTTGGTTTTTCTTAGTTTTCTAAGCTGTTGTAATGCCAAAATATTTTCTTAGAAAACTTAGAATTTCAATATTTTCTTAGCTAGAACTCTGCCAAAATTACGGTTCTGATTTATCGACGACATAGACTAGCACGGATAATGCTTGGGAAGACCTTGATTACTCGTAGACAGAGAATGGCTTGGTAAATGCTTAACTTACTATCTTGGTCGTTATTTTAGTTAATTATGTTGAAATGCTGCTTATTTATTAAGTTGTGTTTTTGCTACATTATAGACATGGAATGGCATAGTAAATGCTTGGTAAATCTTGATTTATTGTCGACATAGGATGGCATAGTGTATACTTAAATCAACTAATAAATAAAAAGCAAAATTAAAATATATTGAAGATAATTGTCAGAATAAAACCTTTGAACCTCAGCCCTGTTATTATTGTTGTTTTACTTCTTTAAATTGTTGTTATTATTGTTGTTACTCTGCTTAAGTCTTGTTATTAAATTTTCAAATTATCAAACTTTAAAGATAAAAAATGTTGTAAAAATGTATAAATATTGTAAATACCTTCTGTGAATAATAAATATTAATCCTCAAATTTTTCAGTTTAAATAAAAAGAAAAAGTTAATATAATACATGTATTGGAACTGAATAAATCCTTTCCTATGGGTTCGACCTCGGATTCACCGAGTAAATATTACTTGAGACAACCTTATACTTGAGGTTAGTTTAAAATGCGTTAATAGACACGAGACCAAGTTTTTTGTGATGAGACTGTAAAAGTGTACATTTTCTAAGGCTTAAATCATTTATTTATGCTTTTATTTCTCATTAAATCCTATAATTTGTAGCATTTTGTGTTAATAAGTATTTTTGTTTCTAAGTGTGTAAATATGTTTAAAAATGTATTTTTAGTGTGTTTTTATGTTAGGTAGAATTGTTAATAATTTTTAGAGTCATTTTGGTGTGTTTAATAAGTGTCTAGCCTGTAAATAGTCAAACCGTAAAAATAATACAGTTATTTTATTTTGAGTTTTAGAGTGTTTGATAGTGTGTTTTAAGTTTGTAAATATGTTTTACTATATTTTTAGTAATTTTTAAAAATATTTCCAAGTCATAAAAATTATATCTGTGTCAAACCGTAACAGACTGGAAATTTTAGGAGTTTTTATTTATTTTTGTGTGTTTTAATGTAAAATAAATGTTTTTAATATTATGTTTGTAAAATAATTAATATTAGTGTGTTTGTGATTTTTAGATTTGAAATATGGAGAAAAAAACGGAGCAAAATGACACCAAAATGGATAAAATCGGACATCAAATGCATCAAGAAGATGAATAAAATTTGAATTTGAATTTTTAGGGACACGTGGCGATTTCTCAGCCCTCGATCAGCTGCCAAACGAATCTCATCTGTCCATCCGCTGCAGAAGTTAGGCCACGCGTCAGCCGAGGAGAAGCGTCAACGCTGACGCATGTCGGAGAAACTGCATGTCTCAGTCGTGGATTCCACGTGTCAACCTGTGATTAGCGCGTGCATCACACGCACAGACAGCTACAGAGAGAAGTCAGAGGGAATCTCGACTGCGTGGAATCTCGTGCGGTCATGTCCACATGCAGCCACTCTCTCAGCCATTCAATGCGAATACCAAAACTGATCTAACGGTCCTAAGTGTCGGCCCCACTGGTCCCACCTGGGCCAATTCTTTGCGCACTTGTCAGCCGTTAGATCACGCGTTGAACGTTCATGATCTTCCTGTTTGAGTCTTGCCATGATATGCAATGCACTCGATTATAAGCTCAAATTTGCATCTCCAGGAGCGAATCTCAATGTGGAAAAAAAGAGGAGAAAAAGGATCAAATGATCCGAATTTGTCAACTTTCAACAGGAAAAAATGATAATTACATATGGCATACAGTAACCTTTCAAGGCTATAAATAGCCTTGCAATGCCCCTTGAAAAAATCATCCCTTTGGGCCTCTTCCCATTCTTTTTCTTTCTGTTGAGTTAAACTCAGCAGTATCTTCTTAGATAAAATAATGCTTAAATTAGAGTAGAGTGTCTGGTGAGGCAGAGAGATGATCTTGTATGCATAGTTTTTTAGTATGGATTTTAACTCTATATCTGTGTGGTAATGCTTATATTTTTGGAATAAATTATATCTTTTTGTTTTTAATAATTATTGTTGATGTTGTTATGCTGTCAATTTTTACATATATTCAATCATGCTTTCTTTATGTAATTTAATTATGTTGCATAGTTAATATTAATAATAATGAAACAATGCTTAATTTTATGGAATGTCTTTTACTGCAGTATGACTTGTTATATTATCGATTCTAGATATTTCATAAGACGAAGTGCTGCCGAAGTTAACATAATAATTTATTCCATAAAAATATATTAATTTTGATTTGTTGTTATTTTTTCTATCTTAAAATTATGTTAATTATAATTGAGTGGCAGCTGTTATAATTTTCATAATTAGTGCACCAATAATTATTTTGCTAGTTTTTATAGGAAGACCCTTACTGCATTATGGCTTGTTATATTGTCGATTTAGGTTGACCTATATAATTAGTAAAATATGTTTGCAATTAATGAGATAAGATATAATAAATCAAATACTTTAGATAATTATTAATTAGAGTAAAAATTTCCTATCAATTGCAAAACATACAAGGGATTCTCAAAGCTTCATCATTTTAATTTTATGCTTCAAATTTTGAATTGAATAAAATAAAACCCACAAAAATATTTATCTCATTTTACACTTCGCTCTGAAAAAGTGGCTGTCTTTTTGAACGTTTATTTTTATCAATTTGCCGAGGTATAAATTTTCATCTCCCTGTGGATACGACAATTTTTCTAAACTACAAACGCCCGTCGTTTAAAGAAAAACATTTTTGGGCGTTACCAAAAATCTAGCGTCGTTGTCGAGGAGGTGTTGTTACTTTGTCAGATTGCTAAATTAAGTAGGAAACCAGGTAAGTACTTTATTGTTATCTTGTAAATAGTGTAAATATTGTTATTTTAGTTTTATTAATTAATTAAGTAGGCTACTATTCACAAAGTTACTATTCTTGTCACTATTCACACATTGTTCACTATTTATAAAATAAAAAAATAAAAAAATAAAAAAAAATCATAAAAATTTTATTTTCTTTCCTTTTCTTTGTAAAATATTTATTTTGTTAGTTTTAGGTTTTTTCCTTAGAAATAAAACATCATAAAATTTTAGAGTTAGGTTTTTCATAAAATAAATTGTGGTTTTGCGAAGAGTATCCCTTAAGGAAGTTCTGTTTGGATGCTGGTACTGGCTCGGATACCATTCGCATAGCCGGTTAATTTTGGAAACTTTTCCAACACCAGTCATTCGGGGAACGTTGCTCTGACTAGGAGATTGGTTTTTAAGGAGCCTTAGCCCCACCAATCTTTCCTAGGAACATCCTTAAGGTATATAATTCTCAAGATCTACAAAATAACTTAGGCGAGTACTTTTCATTCACTACTTTATTCTCCCTGAATAAAGAAAAGCTTAGCATTTGTCTTTATCCTTGTAAAAAAAAAGGATAAAAAAATCAAAAATCAAAAAAATAAAAAATAAAAAATAAAAAAAAATAAAAATAATAATAATAAAAACACTTAGGGTTAATGATTCAAACTTAGTCGATCTGTTAAGGCTTTAGACTTAAGAAACCCTAGTGAACAATTGTCAAACTCTTTTTCGCATTTTTCATCCTCGTCGACCACTCTGTCAAATTCGTTTGCAATGGAGAATCTGGGTGAGAATCCTCAAAGAATGCTGATGAAAGATTTCATGCACCCGACTTGCACTTTAACTCCTTCATGTATTATGTTTCCATCAAATCTTCCACAACAAGATTTTAAGCCAGGAATGATTTAACTCTTACCAACCTTCTTTGGATTAGAAAGTGAAAATCCTTATGTTCATATTCGTGAATTTGAAGAAGTTGTTGCCACTTTTCATAGCCACCCTGATATCGCTAATTCCATCAAATTGAAAATTTTCCCTTTCTCACTAAAAGATAAATCTAAAAATTGGCTTTATTCTTTAAGACCTCGATCCATTTAATCATGGAATGACATGACATCTGCTTTCTTCTACAAATACTTTCCATATCAAAAGACAAACAATTTCAAGAAACAAATTCTGAATTTCTCCCAAAATGATCATGAAAATTTGTAAGAAGCATGGGAAAGCTTCAAAGATTTGTTAAGTCAATGTCCTCACCATGGTTACGAGAATTGGCGTCTTGTCAGCTTTTTCTATGAAGGACTCACAAGTCATGATCGCCAATTTCTGGAAGTGATGTGCAATGGAAAATTTTTACACAAGGATCCTGAAGAGGCCAAGGAATTTCTTGATGAGTTTGCTAAAAAAGTTCATTTGTGGGCTAAATTAGATGTTTCTCATAAGTCGCGATCAACTGAAGTTCATCAATTGAAGAAAGAGGATAGCTACAACCTTAGAGTTCAAGTTGAAAACCTCACAAGAGAATTAGAAATCCTCAAAGCAAAGAATGAGAAAGGAAGTCATGTAGTCACAAGAGCTAAACTATAAGGAACAAATTTTGTGAATGAAAGGTTTGACCAACAACCACTGGACTGTCATGTTTATCAGGAAGTGATAGGAGAATATGAGGAACAATGTAATGCCTTAAAGACAAATCATAAGCCTTATACTCCTTATCCCAAAATTTTCAATCCTGATGGAAGAAGCAACTTGAATTTCGACAGGAGGAATTCAAATCAAGAGCAATCATTTGGAAATCAATGGAGAAATGAAGAAGAAATGCACTCAGGAGAAAATGTTCGTCAACATGATTCACACTCAAGCAATCTCTTGAAGAAAAATTACAAGCATTCATTGAGGTACAAAACAAGTCATGTGAGAAAATTGAAGCTGCTTTAACACATATGACAAAAGAAATTTCGAAATTGAATGAAAAATGTTCATCTCAAGCTCTGGTCATTTCTAAAGGACAAAGCATGATACAAACCTCTAACACTGAAGAGAAGGATGAAGAGGTTAGTCATGTTACTACTCGCAGTGGTAAATCATTGGAAAAATCAAACACCACAGATGCGAGTAAGGAAGAAGATATTCCTCAAAGACAAGAAGAAGAAGTGAATAAGTTTCCAGTAGAAGTCCCTTTTCCTTAGGCTCTTCAAACTACTAGGAAAGTGCCAGAAAATTATGAACACATCTTGGAACATTTGAAGCAAGTTCGAATCGATCTTCCTCTTTTACAAATTCTCAAACAAGTGTCTGCCTATGCCAAAGTGATAAAAGATTTGTGCACTGTGAAAAGGAAACATCATGTCCCAAAGACTGCATTCTTAACTGAGCAACTAAGTGCAGTTCTTGAGCAAAGAGTACCAGTCAAGTACAAAGATCCTGGATGTCTCACAATCACCTGTTACATAGGATCCCATGAAATCGCCCAAGCCTTGTTAGACTTAGGAGCGAGCGTCAATCTCATGCCCTATTCGATTTACTCGCAACTAGGCCTTGGAGAGATTAAGCCAACATCTGTGGACTTGCAATTCGTAGACCGATCCATAAAGAAACCACGAGGAATAGTTGAAGATGTTTTGTTACAAGTTGATAAGTTTTATTATCCCGTGGATTTTCTCATTTTAGACACTCAAACTGAGGTAGATATAGAATCAAAAATTCCTATCATCCTCGGAAGACCTTTCTTAGCTACGACTAATGCTCTCATCAATTGTCGAAATGGTCTCATGAAAATCTCTTTTGGAAATATGACTCTTGAAGTGAATGTTTTCCATATTGGGAAGCAATTTCAAAGCAATAATGAGTGTTCTTACACTGAAATCATTGATGAAGCTGTTCATGAAGAATTTCAAAAGCGAACCGATGTGCTTGAAGAAATCTTCCAAAGTCCTGATCTTGAAAATCCCAATCCTATTTCTGATATTCCTAAACATTCACTTGACAAAGAAACAAAGTTTTGGCAACCACATTTTGAAAAGCTAATCCTAGAAGGAGAAAAGCCAAAATCATCCACCGAAGAAATTCCCAAAATTAAGTTAGCCCAACTTCTTGAAGGACTAAAACATGCATTCTTAGGAGCTAATGAATCTTTTCCTGTTATCATTTCATCCAAACTCGATGAATCACAAGAGCGACGGTTAATTAACATGTTGTGTGATCATAAAAATGCATTGGGTTGGACAATAGCTGATATCAAGGGTATTAGCCCCTTGATTGGGTCCCATCACATTCAATTGGAAAAAGGTGTTAATCCAAAAAGAGATCCCCAAAGGAGACTAAACCCAACAATGAAAGAAGTTGTGAGGAATGAAGTTTTGAAATTGTTAAATGCTGGTATCATTTATCCCATTGCGAATAGTAAATGGTCAGTCCAAATCAAGTTGTTCCTAAGAAATCTGGTGTAACTGTGATAACAAATGAAAAAGGAGATTTTGTCCCTACAAGAGTTGTCACTGGATGGCGAATGTGCATTGATTATTGAAAATTAAATGCCGCCACTCGAAAAGACCATTTTCCACTCCCATTCATTGATCAAATCTTAGAACGTGTAGCTGGCCATCCTTTCTATTGCTTTCTAGATGGATATTCAGGATATTATCATATAGAGATAGCATTAGAAGATCAGGAAAAGACCACGTTTACATGTCCTTTTGGTACTTTTGCTTTCCGACGAATGTCATTCGGACTTTGTAACGCCCTAGCTACGTTTAAAAGATGCATGATGAGCATTTTCAGTGACATGGTTGAGAAGATTATGGAAGTTTTCATGGATGATTTAACGATTTTTGGTAATTCGTTTGATACTTGTCTGCTTAACTTGGAAGCTGTTTTGAAAAGATGTGAAGAAAAAGGCCTTGTGTTAAATTGGGAAAATTACCATTTTATGGTTCCATCTAGCATAGTTCTTGGACACATTGTCTCTGAAAGAGGAATTGAAGTTGATCCAGCTAAGAATGAGCTTATTTCAAACTTGGCCACTCCAAAGACTGTTAGAGATGTTCGATCTTTTCTTGGACACGTTGGATTTTATAGGAGGTTCATTCAAAATTTTTCAGCCATATCAAGACCATTGTGTAATCTCCTGTTGAAAGCTGCTGTGTTTGAATAGACAAAAGAATGTGAAGAATCTTTCCGAGCACTGATATCTAAGTTAACATTCGCACCTATCATGCAATCCCCTGACTGGAGTTTACCATTTGAAGTCATGTGTGATGCAAGCAATTACGCTGTAGGAGCCGTCTTAGGTCAACGAAGGGAAGGAAAACCTTTTGTAGTGTACTATGCAAGCAAAACCTTAAACAATGCTCAAATGAATTACTCAACCACTGAAAAGGAATTACTTGCTGTAGTATTTGCGCTTGATAAGTTTCGTTCATACCTAATCGGTTCACCCATCACTGTTTTCACTGATCATTCTGCCCTTAAGTATCTTTTTTCTAAGAAGGATGCTAAAGCCCGACTTATCAAGTGGATCCTTCTTCTGCAAGAGTTTGATTTGACTATCAAGGACAAGAAAAGAGTGAGAACATGGTCGCTGACCACTTATCTCGTTTGGAAGTCAATGATTCTATCAATGGTTCACCAATTCATGATGAATTTCCTAATGAAAATTTGTTCTCTGTTACCAAGTTACCTTGGTATGCACACATTGTCAATTATTTGGCAACTGGAGAAATTATATCTGCTTGGAGTTTTCAAGACAAAAGAAAGTTTTTGATTAAAGTGCGTAACTTTTACTAGGATGATCCATACCTTTTCAAATACTGTCGTGATCAAATCATGAGACGTTGCATTCCTGAAGATGAAGTGACTAGTGTCTTAAAATTTTGTCACACTGATGCATGTGGTGGTCATTTTTCTGCCAAGAAAACTGCTACAAAGATCCTCCAATGTGATCTTTATTGGCCCACTTTGTTCAAAGACACTTATCATTATTGTCGTTCCTGCGAAAATTGTCAAAAGTTAGGTAGTCTGTCTCGTCATCACATGATGCCTCTAAACCCGATTATAGCAATTGAAATATTTGATTGCTGGGGAACAGACTTTATGGGACCTTTTCCACATTCTTTTGGGTACCTATACATCCTTCTTGCTGTGGAGTATGTTTCAAAATGGGTTGAAGCCGTAGCATGCCGTACTAATGATAATACAACTGTTATAAAGTTCTTGAAAGAAAACATGTTATCTAGGTATGGTACGCCACGTACTATAATTAGTAATCAAGGCACATAATTTTGCAACCGTTCTTTTGAAACTTTGATGCGAAAGTACGGTGTGATTCATAAAGTTTCGACTGCCTATCACCCACAGACAAATGGACAAGCTGAGTTAGCAAATAGAGAGATCAAACAAATTTTGGAAAAAACAGTGAATCCTGATCGAAAAGATTGGTCATCACGTCTTCAAGATGCACTCTGGGCATACTGCATAGCTTACAAAGCTCCTTTAAGAATGTCTCCCTATAGGCTCGTCTTTGGAAAAGCCTGTCATTTACCTATAGAACTTGAACATAAAGCTTATTGGGCTATTAAAGTTCTTAACTTTGATCTTAGTGCTTCAAGTATTGAACGGAAGCTTCAACTCTCTGAACTTGAGGAATTAAGAAATGATGCTTACAATAGTTCATGGATTTACAAAGCAAAAATGAAAGCATTTCATGACAAACATATTCTGAGAAAGAACTTTGATCCAAATCAACGAGTTCATCTTTATGAATCTCGTCTTCACCTTCATCCTGGTAAGTTAAAATCACAATGGACAGGTCCATATATTGTAAAACAGGTTTTGCCAAATGGTGTTGTTGAAATTGAAGATCCATCCGATGGAAGGATACTCAAAATAAACGGCCAGAGATTGAAAAGCTACATAGAACGAATAACTGAACCCGAAGAAGTCACTCTTATGGCTCCAGTTTATCAACCCTGAGTAGTTTTCTGTTTATTCTCTTTAAAATATTTATTTTTGTTGTTTGTTTTCTTATTTTGTTTTTTTTTTTTACTTATTTTTTTTCTCATATTAAAAAAAAACTTTGAAAGTTGAAAATAAATCTCAAAATTAATTCTTGCAGAATAGCTGAGATTAAGGAGGTTATAATCAATTGTGATTAGTAAATACTTTATATTTGCGGCCTCTTGAGACGAATTCTAAAGAATTTGTGTAAAAATATGATTTTGGACTTTCGAAACAAAAAAAAAAAAATGAAGTCTAGGGAATCTAACTTTAAAAGACCCAATTTGTAATATATTGTTGTGTGTTTTGTTAGTTTTTAGTTTGTTAAGTTTACCACAGATCATCTCTACAGCAACGCTGATTCAGGTAATATTTTTGTTGCTCTCACTATTCTTTTATACATTTAAGATAATGTACATTCTAGGTTGGGGGAGAGGGTTGTGTTTAAAAATTGTGCTGTGCCAAAAATTTTTTATTTTACCCAAAATTTTTATTTTGCTCCAGATTTTTGTGCATTTTTCATTTTTGTGTGTTATTTTTTTTGGGTCATAAAATTAAAAGAAAATAAAAAAATGTCTTGTAAATATTAGTTTCTTAGTAATTAATGACTTATTAATTTGTTTTGATTTTTGAATTTCATATTAATGTAATATCATTTTTCTATTCTTTGAATTATCTAATTTTATGCACTCTCAAAACTTTAGTTTTATTTAACATTTTTATGTGTTTATTTTTTAAAGTGTTTGTAAGCCATTCTTTTCACACACACACTATAATGTTTAATTATGGTGGTAAGTCAAAGCTATGAATATTTGACTTTTGTTATTTTGTGAAGATGAACAATTGAAGGCAGTAATATTTTAAAAAAAAAAAGAGAGAGAAAAAAAGAGAAAAATAAAAAGAAAAAAAATCAAATAAAAAAATAAATTGTAAATAAATAAAGTGTGTAATTATATAAATAAATTTGGATAAGTTTGGTTTCGTAGCCTCCTTAACTCGAGTAAGTAAGTTCTAAGGGGTGCTTCAACACCTAGTACCTTAGACCAACTGGTCTAGGAGTTACTAACCCAAAGCTCGTTAAATGGGTTATGAAGAAAGCTTAAGGGAACTAAGCATTACAGTATCCATAATTGTAAAGTCTGTAAATATTTTTATGTTTCTGCTCTTTAATTGTTCCAAATCAACAATTTGAAGTATTGCTGCCTATAGGAGTGAATTGAAGCAAAATATCAAAATAATTTTATTCTTAGCTTTGAAACTTCATAATTATTCATTATCCCTTTCTGCACTAAGTCTGGTTTGTATACATTTTGTTAAATAGTATATAAATTGTTCAAATAAAATTTTGGTTTTGTTAGTCTATTTAGTTAGATTACTCAAATTATAGTTAAATGATTTTTCATTGTATAGATATTCAATAATTCATTTCAAAGTTTTATTGCTTTAATTGCTAGGGACTAGCAATAAGCTGGTTGGGGGGTGTGATGAGACTATAAAAGTGTACATTTTCTAAGGCTTAAATCATTTATTTTTGCTTTTATTTCTCATTAAGTCCTCTAATTAATAGCATTTTGTGTTAATAAGTATTTTTGTGTCTTAGTGTGTAAATATGTTTAAAAATGTGTTTTTAGTGTGTTTTTATGTTTAGTAGAATTGTTAGTAAATTTTAGAGTCATTTTGGTGTGTTAAATAAGTGTCTAGTCTGTAAATAGTCAAACCGTAAAAATAATACAGTTATTTTATTTTGAGTTTTAGAGTGTTTGATAGTGTGTTTTAAGTTTGTAAATATGTTTTACTATATTTTTAGTAATTTTTAAAAATATTTCCAAGTCATAAAAATTATATCTGTGTCAAACTGTATCAGACTAGAAATTTTAGGAGTTTTTATTTATTTTTGTGTGTTTTAATGTAAAATAAATGTTTTTAATATTATGTTTGTAAAATAATTAATATTAGTGTGTTTGTGATTTTTAGATTTGAAATCTAGAGGAAAAACAGAGCAAAACGACACCAAAACGGATAAAATCGGACATGAAATGCATCAAGAAGATGAATAAAATTCGAATTTGAATTTTTAGGTTCACGTGGCGATTTCTCAGCCCTCGAATCAGTTGCCAAACGAATCTCATCTGTCCATCCGCTGCAGAAGTCAGGCCACGTGTTAGCCGAGGAGAAGCGTCAATGCTGACGCATGTCGGAGAAACCGCGTGTCTCAGTCGTGGATTCCACATGTCAACCTGTGATTGGCGCATGCATCACACGCACAGACAGCTGCAGAGAGAAGTCAGAGGGAATCTTGGCTGTGTGGAATCTCGTGCGGTCATGTCCATGTGCAGCCACTCTCTCAGCCATTCAATGCGAATACTAAAACTGATCTAACGGTCCTAAATCTCGGCCCCACTGGTCCCTCTTGGGCCCATTCTTCACGCACTTGTCAACCATTAGATCACGCGTTGAACGGTCATGATCTGCCTGTTTGAGTCTTGCCATGATATGCAATGCACTCGATTATAAGCTCAAATTTGCATCTCCAAGAGCGAATCTCAGCGTGGAAAAAAAGAGGAGAAAAAGGATCAAATGATCTGAATTTGTCAACTTTCAACAGGAAAAAATGATAATTACATATGGCAAACAGTAACTTTTCAAGGCTATAAATAGCCTTGCAATGCCCCTTGAAAAAATCATCCCTTCGGGCCTTTGGCCCTCTTTCCCATTCTTTTCTTTCTGTTGAGTTAAACTCAGCAGTATCTTCTTAGATAAAATAATGCTTAAATTAGAGTAGAGTGTCTGGTGAGGTAGAGAGATGATCTTGTATGCATAGTATTTTAGTATGGATTTTAACTCTATATCTATGTGGTAATGCTTATATTTTTGGAATAAATTATATCTTTTTGTTTTCAATAATTATTGTTGATGTTGTTATGCTGTCAATTTTTACATAAATTCAGTCATGCTTTCTTTATGTAATTTAATTGTGTTGCATAGTTAATATTAATAATAATGAAATAATGCTTAATTTTATGGAATGTCTTTTACTGCAGTATGACTTGTTATATTGTCGATTCTAGATATTTCATAAGACGAAGTGCTACCGAAGTTAATGTAATAATTTATTCCATAAAAATATATTAATTTTGATTTGTTATTATTTTTTCTATTTTAAAATTATGTTAATTATAATTGAGTGACAGCTGTTATAATTTTCATAATTAGTGCACCAATAATTATTTTGCTAGTTTTTATAGGAAGACCCTTACTGCATTATGGCTTGCTATATTGTCGGTTTTGGTTGACCTATATAATTAGTAAAATGTGCTTGCAATTAATGAGATTAGATATAATAAATCAAATACTTTAGATAATTATTAATTAGAGTTAAAATTCCCTATCAATTGCAAAACATACAATGGATTCTCAAAGCTTCATCATTTTAATTTTATGCTTTAAATTTTAAATTGAATAAAATAAAACCCACAAAAATATTTATCTCATTTTACACTTCGCTCTGAAAAAGTACTTGTCTTTTTGAACGTATATTTTTATCAATTTATCGAGGTACAAATTTTCATCTCTCTATAGATACGACAACTTTTCTATATTACAAATGCCCGCCGTTTAAAGAAAAATATTTTTGGGCATTACCCTCTTATAGTATGAAAATACTGTTATATTAGTTATAGTCTAGTTTTTATTCCAGTTTTTAGTCTAGTTTCTTGTAAAATATTTCCTAGTTTATGTTGTAAAAATTATGCTCAATAATATTAGTAGTATTTTATTAATTATGTCTTTTTAAATTTCTTTTTAGCTGAGGGGAGAGGGGGAAATTCTGGCAAAATTATCTTAAATATTTTTGGTTTTTCTTAGGTTTCTAAGCTGTTGTAAAATATTTTCTTAGAAAACTTAGAATTTCAATATTTTCTTAGCTAGAACTCTGCCAAAATTACGGTTCTGATTTATCAACGACATAGACTGGCACGGATAATGTTTGGGAGGACCTTGATTACTTGTAGACAGATAATGGCTTGGTAAATGCTTAACTTACTATCTTGGTCGTTCTTTTAGTTAAGTTATGTTGAAATGCTGCTTATTTATTAAGTTGTGTTTTTGCTACATTATAGACATGGAATGGCATAGTAAATGCTTGGTAAATCTTGATTTATTGTCGACATAGAATGGCATAGTGTATACTTAAATCAACTAATAAATAAAAAGCAAAACTAAAATATATTGAAGATAATTGTCAGAATAGAACCTTTGAACCTCAGCCCTGTTATTATTGTTATTTTACTTCTTTAAATTGTCGTTATTATTATTGTTACTCTGCTTAAGTCTTGTTATTAAATTTCCAAATTATCAAAATTTAAAGATGAAAAATGTTGTAAAAATGTGTAAATATTGTAAATACCTTCTGTGAATAATAAATATTAATCCTTAAATTTTTGAGTTTAAATAAAAAGAAAAAGTTAATATAATACATGTATTGGAACTGAATAAATCCTTCCCTGTGGGTTCGACCTCGGATTCACCGAGTAACTTGGTCTCGCGTCTATTTACGCATTTTAAACTAACCTCAAGTATAAGGTTGTCTCAAGTAATATTTACTTGGTGAATCCGAGGTCGAACCCACAGGGAATGATTTATCCAGTTCCAGTACATGTATTTTATTAACTTTTTCTTTTAATTTAAACTAAAAAATTTGAGGATTAATATTTATTATTCACAGAATGTATTTACAATATTTACACATTTTTACAACATTTTTCATCTTTAAATTTTGATAATTTGAAACTTTGATAACAAGAAATGCAAATAATAACTTAAACAGAGTAACAACAATAATAACAACAATTTAAGGAAGTAAAACAACAATAATAACAGGACTGAAGTTCAATGGTTCTATTCCGATAATTATCTTCAATATATTTTAGTTTCTCTTTTTTATTCATTAGTTGATTTAAGTATACACTATGCCATCCTATGTCGACAATAAATCAAGATTTACCAAGCATTTACTGTATCATTCCATATCTATAATGTAGCAAAAACACAACTTAATAAATAAGCAGCACTTCAACATAACTTAACTAAAATAACAACTAGAATAGTAAGTAAAGCATTTACCGAGCCATTCTCTGTCTACGAGTAATCAAGGTCCTCCCAAGCATTATCCGTGTCAGTCTATGTCGTCGATAAATCAGAACCGTAATTTTGGCAGAGTTCTAGCTAAGAAAATATTGAAATTCTAGGTTTTCTAAGGGAATATTTTGGCATTACAACAGCTTAGAAAACTAAGAAAAACCAAAAATATTTAGGATAATTTTGCCAAAATTTTTTCCTCTCCCCTCAGCTAAAAAGAAATTTAAAAAGACATAATTAATAAAGTACTACTGATATTATTGAGCATAATTTTTCAACATAAACTAGAAAATATTTTACAAGAAACTAGACTAAAAACTAAAATAAAAACTAAACTATAATTAATACAACAGTATTTTCATACTGTGAGAGGGGGCTTTAACTGAGGCAAATGCCTCGGTATTTATAGGGGATTGGATTTACTAACGGCCATTTGAAATTAATGCCTTTTCCTGTTGAAAGTTGACCGATTCGAATTATTTACTTCTTCTTTCAAGCCGATCCGCGTTCATGAGAATGCGAATTTGTCTTTGAGATTCTCTGCTTTGCGGTACACGGCAGTACTGAAACGGACTGATCGTGACCGTTAATCGCGCGATCCAACGGCTGTTAGACGCTCACAAATTGAGCCCAGGTGGGACCGAGATTTAAGGCCGATGGATGAGTCAAAGTATTCAGATCTGACGGTTCAGAGAACGGATGCACGTGGACACGACCGCACACGATCCAAAGCAGCTTGAGACTCCCCTGCCTCGCCTGCAGCTTTGTCGGCGTGTGTAACGCACGCGTTAATCAGATTTAGACACGTGGACTGGACGCTGAGATTTCGCTGACGCACCGGATTACGCGTTGACACGGTCTCTTCCTCGGACGGCTGAGATTAATTTGTCAGTTGATCCGGTGGTCCTTGTTACGCCACATGTCTCTTCTATATGAATCTAAATATTTTAAGGATCTTTTTATGCATTTGATGTCCGATTTTATCCATTTTGGTGTCGTTTTGCTCCGTTTTTCCTCCATATTTCAAATCTAAAAATCACAAACACACTAATATTAATTATTTTACAAACATAATATTTACAAAAATATTAAAAATATTTATTTTACAATAAAACACACAAAAATAGATAAAAACTCTTAAAATTTCCAGTCTCTTACGGTTTAGCACAGATATAATTTTTATAACTTGAAAATATTTTTAAAAATTACTAAAAATATAACAAGACATATTTATAAATTTAAAACACACTAAAACTCAAAATAAAATAGCCGCATTACTTTTACGATTTTGACTATTTACATACGAGACACTTATTCAACACACTAAAATGACTCTAAAAATTACTAAAAACATAAAAACACACTAAAAACGTATTTTTAAACACATTTTCACACTAAGACACAAAAATACTTATTAACACAAATTGCTATTAATTAGAGGATTTAATGAGAAATAAAAGCGTAAATAAATAATTTAAGCCTTAGAAAATGTACACTTTTACAGTCTCATCATTGTTCTTTTCTTCATTGATTGTAGGAGCTCTTTAGCATACAAAGGTTAGTCAGATCTGATCAATTTATGCATATAGCATGTCAAACTTGTGTTTTGAAAAATATTCTAATTTAAAATTTTTAAAATTCCATTGCGTACTCGTTTTCCAACATCCCTATCCATCCACAACTCATAAGGAGTTTTAGAAACCGATTTTTAAGGCACATTGTTCAAAAGATAACATGCGGTTTAAAGTGCATATCCCCAAAAGGATAAAGGCAATGTCAGATAGCTCATCATGAATTTAACCATATCCAACTAAGTCCTATTTTTTCTCTTAGCTACGACATTCTATTACGGAGTGCTCGGCACAGTCAAATAGGATAAGATCTCATTCTCTAATAAGCATCCTAAGAGCTAATCAAAGGGGTATTCTCCACCTCAATCGAATCAAAGTGCCTTTATGGGTTTACCTAATTGCTTCTTCGCTTTAGCCTAAAACTCCTTGAACTTGTCAAAAGTGTCACTTTTATGACGCATTAGGTTGACATACCCATAACTTGAGTAATTATCTATTAAAGTGACAATGTACTCATACTGTAACACCCGCCTATTTTATGTAACGGACCATGTTAAGTTAGTAACATTATTTAAGGGATTTTATTAATAAATTATGTTATGATATATGATGTGCTGTTACTAATTTTTATGTCAAGTTTTGCAACAGGTGACAACTGCATGGGATCATTATGCTCTAGTGTTCATGTGAAATTCTAAGCATATGTTTATTTATGATGCAATATATGATTATTTATGATGCAATGATGTATGAATGTTTTATGTTATGACATTTAATGACAGATCGGTAGGCCAAACTTTTAAGCTCGGTAGGCCGAACTTCTTGCTCGAGAACAGCAGGCCGAAGAACCCCCACCGACAGGCCGAACTGGCTGGAACCGGTAGGCCGAAGGGGAAAACCGACAGGCCAAATACGGCTGACAAACGGTCAGCAGAAATCTCTCCCAATTTATGGCTGAGACAATTATGTTAATTGGGTGATTTAATTATGATTAATTGGCATAATAATGGAAGGATTTTATCAGTTAAGGAAATAAAAGGGGTTTGACTTGCATGATTTGTGTTAATTTCAAATGGTTTCCAATTTTAAATGGGCAAAACATGGAAAGTTGGGAATGACTTGTTTAATTTCCTCTTTTCTCTCCTTATCTCCACGCCAGTCAGCCCCTCAACAGATAGAAAATTCTGACTTAATGATGGGAATTGAATACCCATCAAATTGTGTTTAATTCGTTAAAAATTTTAACGTTTCTTTTTTTTATTTTCTCTCCTCTCACGCTTTCTCTCTCTCAAAAATTTCTGGGACATACTTTCATTCTCTTCCTCTCCTCTTCCTCACGAAAATTCTCTCTCTCTTACACGAAAATTTTCTGAGAAAGGTCTTGTTTCGTTGATTGTTATCAAGGGGTTTTGAGAAGATATTTCCAGGTATAAGTTCGTTATTTTTTGGCATTTTTGAAAAGAAATTCTTCTCCTCGATAGATTTTGTATTTTGCCTCGACATTTTTTTATATGATGTTATGAATATGTTATGTGATGTTTTTCTAAGTTTCGTGTCATTTTAATGTTTTAATGAAAAACGATACTTTTGTCTTCTACCCCTCACAGTAATATGTTACTATATAATTTAAAAAGTATGAAAATTGTAATGATTATTTAAGGGGTAAATATGACGTTTTCATGAAAAGTGGTTATATTATGCATATGTATGAGTATGCAAGATAAATGTGTTTTATTTGTATGTTCTGAAATTTTTATGAGAAAAACTGTTTATGAAATGTTATATGTAATATATATATAATTATATATATATATTTAAATGATTTTATGATAATGAAATGATTTTATGCATGAAAATAAGATGTTTGTATGAATTATTAAATTAAAGAATATGTGTTTTAAATTATTAGAAAACGTTTTTCAATCAGATTTTTATGTTTACAATGTATGAAATGTTCTGGTTTTTATGGGAGCATGTTATGAATAGCGTTTATATATTATGATGATGATTATAAGATATGTTTGAAAAATGTGATAATGTAAATGAGTATATTATGAATGAATGTCATGAGAATGGATGTTTCATGGTGTGTATTAATGTATTGCATCTTTTAAATGATAAATGGCATGAACACTCAAGGAAGCGAGCACATCGAGACCACGGCATTGTCACCAAGTGCAATTTTAAGGTTAAGTAAGCTAACGATAAAGTAAGTGCATTCTCACCTGCAACATGACATATATTTCTACAAGGATTGATAATATGTTTTACAAGAATGTTCATGATGATTTTCCTTAAAGGATTTCTATGAAAGATTTTCATGATTTTAAGTTATGCATGATGATTATGGCATGTTTTAAAATATGGAAAGTATGTATATATGTATCACCTAATAAGTGCTGCACACTCAATGTTATGAAATGTTATGTTATGATGTCATGCTTGGTTTGGGATTAGCTACCCATCTCCTTTCATGACGGGGCGCCTATGATAATGTCTATGGTGCAACACTTGGGCCCTTAAGATAAAATGGATTAAATTTTGAAATGGTTAACGTTACGAAAGATATGTTCTATGAAATTGTGCTTATGGCACTTTTATGATACAATGAGGATGATAATATTGATGTTTATGAAATGTTTTAAATCGTGAGAATATATGTACTTACTAAGCATTAGCTTAATAATTTTTTTATGTCATGTTGCAGATAAGGGTAAGAGAATCATGGAGTAGGTGGAGGACATGGGAAGGCGTGTGAGCAACATGAACGATGAATTATAACCGGAAGCACGCCTAGAAAACGATTTAAGCAAGTTATATAATGGAGTATATGTTTTCATGATAAGTTTTTAAGATTTTTTTTTATTATGATTTTATAAGATATTTAATCATTATATTATGAACTATGAACTTCCGCTATATTATTACGTAAAGTTGGTATGTTTTAATTTTAAGTTTGCCAAATGAATTTGGTCTTGGACGGCCTACCGAAGTCTGTGGCCGGCCTGTTGAAGACCAGGAGTTCGTCCTGCCGATTGGATTTTTTGGCCTGCCGAACATGAATAAATTTTCAATCTGTTTTGCAAGCCGGCAGAGGGAACACCGGCCTGCCGATATTGAACGGCCTGTCGAAGTCCCAAGTTCGGCATGCCAAACTGTGGGAGTAAGTAAGTATTAATCGATTTGATGTTTAATGTGATATGTTGTGATATTCACATAAGTCTTGATTTTACAAATTGACGAACCTATATTATTATATAAGTTTGTGATTAATTTAGTGTATAAATGAATAAATTATGTTAATGAATGATTTAAACAATAATATTCTAAACAATGATAAGTGTAAAAAAAAAAAAAGGTATGAATGGATCCTGGTAATGTAAGTTTTAAATACTTTTAAAACCAATTGAAACGATTAAGTTTGATATTATTTTAAAGTTTAAAGTTTATGCATGTACGAATGTAAGTAAGTAACGACATCTGTGACGTCCGAATTAAGGGGCGTTACAGGTTTTGGTATCAGAGCAAATCTTCCGATTACAATTCATATCGCCACATGTCAATCCAAGTCCTCCAAGTAAGTATGATATTAAGTTAGATGTATACACGCAAGTATGATGATAAGATTAAGGTTTGATTGATTAATGATTAAATGACATAGTAGTGAAAACCTGTCTCATAAATGGAAGATTATTTATAAGTCCTAATTATTTTAGGAAATTACGATGGACGGCCACAGAAGAATGTAGACCCGCACCCAGACCAACGAGAGACTTATGACGATGATCGCTGAACTGTAAAGGCAGTTGGAGGATCAACGAAGGGAAATAGCTACATTAAGGGCCAACGGCCAGAATGGTGAACAACGAGGCAATGATGCGCCTCTTCCTCCACAGCCACAAGTACAAGTAAACGAAGTCCTAGCTCCTGCTGCTGAACCAAGAGCAGCCTATCAGGAACCTCTTCTGGTCAGATGGAAGAGAGTCAAGCCAGCTGACTTTGAAGGTTCAAAGGATCCGCTTGTAGCACAGGGATGGTTGAAGACGATCGAAGCTACCCTGAGACTTATGGATTTCTCAGACAATGAAAAGGTCCTCTGTGCCTCGTACTACCTTACCATGGAGGCCAGGATATGGTGGGATGGCATCGAACAAAGCAGAAATGTTGAAGAAATGTCATGGGTTGATTTTGTTCACGAGTTCAACATGAAGTTCTTCCACATGAATGTCACGAGGAAGCATTATGAGGAGTTCGAAAGCTTACGCCAGGGGGATATGACAGTCACTGATGTGGTGACAAAGTTTGACCAGCTCACTCGTCTATGTCCAGGGATGGTTATGAATGAAGATGAAAGGGTCAGAAGGCTGATCAGAGCCCTTAGGCCAGATATTGCTGCAATTGTTGATGGGGCAAGTCCGCCAAGGACCCAAGAACAGGTTGTGATGAGAGCCCAATGTGCTGAGTTCCATCTATCAAAATTAAGAAGGAATCAGCCTTAGCCCAACCAGCAAGCCAACAATGCTAACAACCAGAACCGTCCTCCCCACAGGAACAACAACAACAACAACAACAACAACAACAGTCAGAACTGGAGGAATAACAAGAGGAAGGGCAATCCTCAACAACAACAGGGCCATGACAACAAAAGACACAATGATGGTCAGCGCAACAACAATGACAGGCGATTCCAGCCGTGTGCCAAATGTGGAAAGAAGCATCCAGGGGAATGCCGATTGGGGACAAACCAATGTTTCATATGTGGGCGTGAAGACCACTTCGTAAAGAATTGCCCCAAGCTGATGAATGCCAATGCCCCACAGAGACCCCCTCCTCAAGCCCAGTCGCATCAGATGCAGGCCTCCCTTGAAGGGCCACTAATTAGTCAAGGGAGACTTGAAGCCCCATCGACAAACGCCCGAATCTATGCCATGACAAAAGAACAAGTAGCTGCTGAAACCCTCAATGTGGTCACAGGTCAGATAACAAGCTTATGTAATGATGTTTATGTTCTTTTTGATACGGGTGCCACGCATTCTTTTGTATCTATGTCACATGCTAAGAAGTTAGGGGTTCGTTTAGAGCCAATGAGACAGGGATTCAATACGACACTACCCTCCGGGGAAGTGATATTATCCACACATTGTTTGCATAAAGTACCCCTATGGATTTCTAATAGGGAACTTTTAGTGGACCTCATTATGATTGACATGCATGATTACGACATGATTCTTGGGATGGATTTCCTAAGTAAATATAATGCCTCAATCGAATGCCAAAAACAAAAGGTGATTTTCCATCTTGAAGGTGATCAGAAATTCGTTTATGTTGGTGAGACCAGAAAGAAACCCCACATGTTTCTATCGGCAATGAAAGTAAGGAAGCTTTTGGCAAGTGGCTGCACGGGCTATCTGGCGAACATTGTAGACAAAAGCCAAGAAGGAAAGACAAGAATGGAAGATGTACATGTTGTTCATGAATTTGAAGATGTGTGTCCTGATGATCTAACGAGCCTACCGCCAGAAAGAGAAGTTGAATTCGAGATTGAGCTCACTCCAGGCACCGAACCAATCCCTAAAGCGCCTTACAGAATGGCCCCGGCAGAATTAAAGGAGCTTCATACGCAATTGAAGGAGCTATTGGACAAGGAATTTATCAGGCCAAGTCACTCACCATGGGGTGCTCCAGTTTTATTCGTGAAGAAGAAGGATGGTACTATGAGACTCTGCATTGACTACAGAGAACTAAACAAGGTGACAATCAAGAACAAGTATCCGTTGCCTCAAATTGATGATTTGTTTGATCAGCTTAAGGGTGCATCAGTGTTTTCAAAGATTGATCTATGATCAGGGTATCACCAGTTGAAGATTAAAGAGGGAGATATCCCCAAGACTGCTTTCAGGTCAAGGTATGGTCACCATGAATTTGTGGTTATGCCTTTTGGTCTAACGAATGCACCGGCCGCCTTTATGGATTTGATGAACAGGGTATTCAAGGATTTCCTCGATAAATTTGTTGTTGTATTTATCGATGATATTCTTGTCTACTCTAAGAATCAAGAAGAACATGAGGAGCATTTAAGGATTGTGCTGGAGACTTTAAGAAGACACCAACTGTATGCTAAGTTCTCCAAATGCGAGTTTTGGCTTGATAAAGTGTCATTCCTGGGGCATGTTATTTCAAAGGATGGAATAATGGTGGACCCTGCTAAAGTAGAAGCTGTACTCAATTGGAAGCAATCGATGAACGCAAGTGAAATAAGGAGCTTCTTGGGTCTAGCAGGTTATTATCGGAGATTCGTAGAAGATTTCTCCAAGATAGCGGCTCCACTCACAAACTTAACTCGCAAGGGAAAGAAGTATGAATGGACAGATGCATGTGAAAAGAGCTTTTAAGAACTGAAGAAAAGATTAACGACAGCTCCAGTGTTGGCAATTCCCGAGGGAAATGATGGGTTTGTAATTTACAGTGATGCATCCAAGATGGGCCTCAGAGCTGTATTGATGCAGAATGAAAAGGTGATTGCTTATGCTTCAAGACAACTGAAAGACTACAAAAAGAACTATCCTACTCATGATCTCGAGTTAGCAGCAGTTGTATTTGCGTTGAAGATATGGAGACACTATTTGTATGGAGTCCAATGCAAGATCTTCACTGATCATCAAAATCTGAAGTATTTCTTCACACAAAGAGACCTGAATATGAGACAACGAAGATGGCTAGAGTTGGTGAAGGACTATGATTGTGAAATCCTTTATCATCCTGGTAAAGCTAACCGAGTAGCTGATGCTTTAAGTAGGAAGTCAGTTGCCACATTGATGTCTATGCAAGCAATGTCTCCACCTTTAAGGAAGGAAATTCTAGACTTCAGATTAGAACTTATCGTAGGCCAGCTATCAGCACTCTCCCTTGCTCCGACGATGTATGATGAAATTTGGAGTAAGCAAGATGACGACGTAAGCCTTGTAAGAATCAAGCGAGAAATGAAAGAAGGAAAATGTCAAGAGTTTCGTGTTGCAGATGACAGAACTTTGTACCTTAAGGACCGTTTATGTGTTCCCAATGTTGATGATTTAAGGGAAAGAATCTTGGCAGAAATTCATGACACTCCCTACTCTATTCATCCAGCTGCAACAAAGATGTATAATGATCTAAAAGGTAACTTCTGGTGGTTTGGGATGAAACGTGATGTTGCAAAGTATGTGCAGAAATGTATGACATGTCAGTAAGTAAAGGCTGAACACCAGAGACCTGGTGGTGAACTACAATCTATCCAAATACCGGAATGGAAATGGGAAGAAATAGCAATGGATTTCATTACCGGCTTACCCAGAACAATGAATGGTTATGATGCAATTTGGGTAATTGTGGATCGGCTGACGAAGACGGCGCATTTCATTCCTATCAAGATCACTTACTCTATGGAACGGTTAGCAGAACTCTATGTTAAGGAAATTGTACGACTACATGGGATTCCCAAGTCAATTATCTCAGATCATGATGGCAGGTTCACATCTAAGTTTTGGAAGAGCGTCCAGACTGCAATGGGAACTAGGCTTCATTTCAGCACAGCTTTTCATCCTCAGACTGATGGCCAGACAGAGAGGACGAATTTGATTCTAGAAGATATGTTGCGGGCATGTTCTCTCGATTTTAAGACCAGCTGGTGTAAAATGTTGCCGTTAGCAGAGTTTGCTTACAACAACAGCTTTCAGGCGACAATTGAAATGGCACCATATGAAGTGCTATATGGATGAAAATACAAGTCACCTATATGTTGGCATGAAGCTGGTGAAAAGAAGTTAATAGAAAGTGTTGATGTTGAAAGAACAGACTTTGTGAATGAAACATCTGAGAAGTTGATAAGAAGAAGGATAGAGACATCTCAAAGCCGCCAAAAGAGTTATGCTGACAAGAGAAGAAGACCTTTAGAGTTCGCTGTGGGTGAATATGTGTTCTTCAAAGTTGCACCAATGAAAGGGGTTATGAGATTTGGAAAGAAAAGCAAGTTAAGCCCAAGATTCATCGGTCCTTATGAAGTTGTTAAACGAATAGGCAAAGTAGCTTATCAGCTGAAGTTGCCTTCTGAAATGTCCGCAATACACGATGTATTTCATGTCTCCATGCTCAAGAAGTACATTCCAGACCCTACGCATGTGATTGAGCCACAAGTGATCGAGATACGAGAAGACTTAAGTTAGGAAGAAAAGCCAACAAAGATACTCGACCAGAAAACCAAATCCTTGAGGAATAAAGAAATCTCATTGGTCAAGGTATTATGGCGAAATCAGCAAGTTGAAGAAGCTACATGGGAACGTGAAGATGACATGAAAGCTTTGTATCCGCATTTATTCTAAGTTCTGAGGACGAAACTTTTATAAGGTGGGGAGAATTGTAACACCCGCCTATTTTATGTAACGGACCACGTTAAGTTAGTAACATTATTTAAGGGATTTTATTAATAAATTATGTTATGATATATGATGTGCTGTTACTAATTTTTATGTCAAGTTTTGCAACAGGTGACGACTGCATGGGATCATTGTGCTCTAGTGTTCATGTGAAATTCTAAGCATATGTTTATTTATGATGCAATATATGATTATTTATGATGCAATGATGTATGAATGTTTTATGTTATGACATTTAATGACAGATCGGCAGGCCGAACTTCTTGCCCGAGAACAGCAGGCTGAAGAACCCCCACCGGCAGGCCGAACTTGCTAGAACCGGCAGGCCGAAGGGGAAAACCGGCAGGCTGAATACGGCTAACAAACGGTCAGCAGAAATCTCTCCCAATTTATGGCTAATACAATTATGTTAATTGGGAGATTTAATTGTGATTAATTGGCATAATAATGGAAGGATTTTATCAGTTAAGGAAATAAAAGGGGTTTGACTTGCATGATTTGTGTTAATTTCGAATGGTTTCCAATTTTAAATGGGCAAAACATGGAAAGTTGGGAATGACTTGTTTAATTTCCTCTTTTCTCTCCTTATCTCCACGCCATTCAGCCCCTCAACAGACAGAAAATTCTGACTTAATGATGGGAATTGAATACCCATCAAATTGTGTTTAATTCGTTAAAAATTTTAACGTTTCTTTTTTTTATTTTCTCTCCTCTCACGCTTTCTCTCTCTCAAAAATTTCTGGGACATACTTTCATTCTCTTCCTCTCCTCTTCCTCACGAAAATTCTCTCTCTCTTCCACGAAAATTTTCTGAGAAAGGTCTTGTTTCGTTGATTGTTATCAAGGGGTTTTGAGAAGATATTTCCAGGTATGAGTTCGTTTTTTTTTTTGGCATTTTTGAAAAGAAATTCTTCTCCTCGATAGATTTTGTATTTTGCCTCGACGTTTTTTTATATGATGTTATGAATATGTTATGTGATGTTTTTCTAAGTTTCGTGTCATTTCAATGTTTTAATGAAAAATGATACTTCTGTCTTCTTCCCCTCACAGTAATATGTTACTGTATAATTTTAAAAAGTATGAAAAATGTAATGATTATTCAAGGGGTAAATATGACGTTTTCATGAAAAGTGGTTATATTATGCATATGTATGAGTATGCAAGATAAATGTGTTTTATTTGTATGTTCTGAAATTTTTATGAGAAAAACTGTTTATGAAATGTTATATGTAATATATATATAATTATATATATATTTAAATGATTTTATGATAATGAAATGATTTTATGCATGAAAATAAGATGTTTGTATGAATTATTAAATTAAAGAATATGTGTTTTAAATTATTAGAAAACGTTTTTCAATCAGATTTTTATGTTTACAATGTATGAAATGTTCTGGTTTTTATGGGAGCATGTTATGAATAGCGTTTATATATTATGATGATGATTATAAGATATGTTTGAAAAATGTGATAATGTAAATGAGTATATTATGAATGAATGTCATGAGAATGGATGTTTGATGGTGTGTATTAATGTATTTCATCTTTTAAATGATAAATGGCATGAACACTCAAGGAAGCGAGCACATCGAGACCACGGCATTGTCACCAAGTGCAATTTTAAGGTTAAGTAAGCTAACGATAAAGTAAGTGCATTCTCACCTGCAACATGACATATATTTCTACAAGGATTGATGATATGTTTTACAAGAATGTTCATGATGATTTTCCTTAAAGGATTTCTATGAAAGATTTTCATGATTTTAAGTTATGCATGATGATTATGGCATGTTTTAAAATATGGAAAGTATGTATATATGTATCACCTAATAAGTGTTGCACACTCAATGTTATGAAATGTTATGTTATGATGTCATGCTTGGTTAGGGATTAGCTACCCATCTCCTTTCATGATGGCGCGCCTATGATAATGTCTATGGTGCAACACTTGGGCCCTTAAGATAAAATGGATTAAATTTTGAAATGGTTAACGTTACGAAAGATATGTTCTATGAAATTGTGCTTATGGCACTTTTATGATACAATGAGGATGATGATATTGACGTTTATGAAATGTTTTAAATCGTGAGAATATATGTACTTACTAAGCATTAGCTTAATAATTTTTTTTATGTCATGTTGCAGATAAGGGTAAGAGAATCATGGAGTAGGTGGAGGACATGGGAAGGCGTGTGAGCAACATGAACGATGAATTGTAACCGGAAGCACGCCTAGAAAATGATTTTACGATTTAAACAAGTTATATAATGGAGTATATGTTTTCATGATAAGTTTTTATGAGTTTTTTTTTTATTATGATTTTATAAGATATTTTATCATTATATTATGAATTATGAACTTCCGCTATATTATTACGTAAAGTTGGTATGTTTTAATTTTAAGTTTGCCAAATGAATTTTGTCTCAAACGGCCTACCGAAGTCTATGGCCGGCCTGCCGAAGACCAAGAGTTCGGCCTGCCGATTGGATTTTCCGGCCTACCGAACATGAATAAATTTTCAATCTGTTTTGCAAAGCCTCTGTCGGCTTGCCGGCAGAGGGAACACCGGCCTGCCGATATTGAACGGCCTGTCGAAGTCCCAAGTTCGGCATGCCGAACTGTGGGAGTAAGTAAGTATTAATCGATTTGATGTTTAATGTGATATGTTGTGATATTCACATAAGTCCTGATTTTACAAATTGACAACCTATATTATTATATAAGTTTGTGATTAATTTAGTGTATAAATGAATAAATTATGTTAATGAATGATTTAAACAATAATATTCTAAACAATGATAAGTGTAAAAAAAAAAAAGGTATGAATGGATCCTAGTAATGTAAGTTTTAAATACTTTTAAAACCAATTGAAACGATTGAGTTTGATATTATTTTAAAGTTTAAAGTTTATGCATGTACGAATGTATGTAAGTAACGACATCTGTGACATCTGAATTAAGGGGCGTTACACATACTCTCCACGGGCCCTGATGTTTATGGAACCACAGACATCACTATGCATAAGTTCTAGAACCCCTTTGGCCCTATTACCCTTAGACCCAAATGGTCTCTTGGACATTTTGCCCTCTAAACAAGATTCATATTGTGGTATAGATTTCACCTCTAAGTGACTTAAATGTCCATCTTTTACTAGCCTTTGAATCTTATTCAGGCTGATATGACCCAATCATAGATACCAAAGATAAGTGTTATTGGAGTGAGAAGTTTTAAGTCTTTTAGAGTTATCATTTACCTCAATGTTCAGCAGTGAGTCCATTGTATTAAGTAGTATAATCGATTGTAACCTCAATCTTCCAAAGAGCCCCTTGTTGCTTTTTCAAGGCTTAGCCTCCAAACATATCATCAAAATAATCCAAGATCTATTAAGTAGTCTCATAATCTTCATATTGAGCCTGCAGCATGTTATTCATGCTAGTCATAATGTAACAGCAATCCTAATCATTAGCATCCTTTCAACGATCATGTGCTTAGATTTTTTCATTAGTGGATTTGCCTGTAGGCACAAGAGGACATGGTATGGTTAGCACAACTTTTAGTTTTTCAAAGGATAAGATGATATTTAGGTTCTATTTTCAATCATTATAATTCTCTCCAGTTAGCATGTTCTCAGTAAGTATCAAAGATAAAGTGTTTTAAGATATTTTAATCTATAATAAAGATTCATATACCAAATATAAATAAACATTCCACAACAGCTTAGTAAGCTAACACAAACAAGTAAGCATACAAATGTGTTTATATGTCAAAATCTTGAAAATATCACAACCTTACATTAATAACTTCTAACTCAGAATTCAACAAGCCACCTTGGGGATACTTGCCAAATTCAATTAGGAACACAGATCCTCTTCAATTAGTATATACCATTCAGGACCTGTCTGATCTAGCATATACTAATAATCATTCTCTTTGGTCATTATTTTCATTAAGAGAGCTCTTAGGGGAGTTTAATAACAAAATTAATCTTGAATGTATGACCATCGTTTCAACTATTTCAACCATACTTTATAATCGCCAACTAGTGGTATACAATGATAAATCATGCTAAAATAAATTATCCCTTTGAAGATCCAACTCGGTACATGATGAAATCCTTTCCTAGGGGTCAGAATCACCATGTGCTACCTATGGACCAGCAATGGAGGCCTTTGGTCCTCTCTTCAAAAACCTTCTCCCACTCAATATTTTAAAAATCAAAGTTTTATGTTAACCATGCATGAACAATTTTTAATGAGTGGCACTCCCTATTCCACATGGCATGTTATCAACACACATGGTAAATCATATTATAATGCAGACAAGCAAAGCAATATGCAAAGCTATAAGCAAAATAATAAATAGCCATAATATTATGATTCCATCCTAGAGAAAAGAAAATAAAGATTACAAAAGATCAATCGAAACATATTATCAATTTTTCATCTTGTATCTTCTTATTGTATCCTTCTTCATGAGGCATCTGTTTTCTCTTCTTCAACCTTATATAGATAAAAAAGGTATATTTTTCTGGTCATCATAACATTTCATGTTTTTTAGAATTGTCTCAAAAACAAAATCGACTGCACCAAACAAGGCACCTTTCTTTAAAAAAACATTATGGCCCACTGCCGGCCTACCGATCTATGACCATTAGCATGTCGACCCAAAAAGTTCAGCCTGCCAACAAATGTTGAACCAGTGTCTTTCCTGAAATAATGAAAAATATTTTTAAGTAGTTTTTAATTTTATTTTCAACAATTCAAAAATATAAAAATTTATAAACACAAAAAAATAGAACTCCTATCATCTCCATCTTCTCTTCGAATAATTATTTTAATACAAATTTTACAAATTGAAATTAAAATAATAAATCCCAAACAATGATGATAGACTACTATCTAATTACATTAAAAACTTAGATACATATTCTAACCTCTAAGGAACCATAACCAGCAGAAAATAATGAATTAAAATAATAAATAGAAAAATTATCCATAATTAATTAATAGAGATTCAACACATAATCTTATGACAACATTTAATTATATAGAAGTCTTAGAGTGCCAACTCTCTAAAAAATTAAATCAAGCATAGAAGAGAGTAAGATCACAGAATCCATGTACACAGCATGATCATAAACCCGTAAAATCAACATAAAAACTAGGCTCTGATACCAATTGTTAGAAAACAATACGCAGTAGAATTTTAAAAATTTTAAATCAGAGTATTTTTTGAAACACAAGTTTAACATGCTAAATACATAAATTAATAACAGATATTACATACCTCTTTTATATACTGAAGTCAGTAGAAATCCATGAAGAGAAGAAAGTTTCAAAAAAGCCTCAACCAACTGGTCTTTTTTGCTATTCTCTATCCATGATTGGAGTGTGGGTGGTTGCACATTGTATAGCTTCTCCTCTAGTGACTCTCCATCCAACCACTTGAGAATACCTAGAGCTAAGGTTCTTGATGTTGAACAATAGCCCTCAGGGAGTTTTAGAGTTTCTCTCACTAAAGTACTCATTTTTTGCTTCTCAAATGATCTAAATAACAAAGAAAACACACCTCATTTTATAGTGGTCAAATTTGGAGTTAAACCTTATCAGATGAAATTTCAATATTCGAGTTCGGATCAATTTTTGATGAAAAACATGTCAAAATACGTAACCTGATTATCGCATGATCGGTATGCCGATTTGGGAGATCGGTATGTCGAACTTACTCCATCAGCCTACGAACTTAACCATCGGCTTGTTGAACTTACAATAATCTGGCATTCTAAGGATATCTTATTTTCACATGAAAATCTTAAGTAAAGCCTCAATTTTTAATTCAAATAACCCAATAAAGAAGTTATTTGATTAAACCACTCATATACAAATAATCCTATAGTAAATAAAATATTACCTAAATAATTCAACAAGTTTATCTTGAATTAATTTAGAAAATTAATTCAACTGATAAACTAATATGAATTATTAAATCTACGCTTATCGAATTTTAGCCAATCTAATAATTAACACAAGTCACTAATATGTAGGAAAAACACATCTTATCGTTACAGGATTATTATGAGCTAACAAAGGGGACCAGATGGACATATATAAATCAATCTCCTATAATTATAAAATAATATATCCCATTTTATAATTATTAACTCTAACCCTACTCCACTAAAAGCTTAGAGCTACACTCTCGAAATATATAAAACTACAGAGCTCTAATAAGCTAACTGTCCATGACATATCATAATGTGTCACATGGCTATAGGATATTCATAATTGGCTTAATGATAAATTTTGTTTTACCATCCTAATTTTTTTTATCTTACATTCCATTATCACACTATTTAAATACTTATTATTCATAAATAATATACCATTTGGTTACTCTTGTGTATCTAAATGGTTGAGTGCTCTAGTCTTCCAATTATAGGATTATGCATATATGAGAATATTATTAACTCTACAAAAGAGCTACGATTTCTATATCTATGAATAACAAGTCTACATGAATTAAGAGTCGTGTCTCTAACATATTGGTATGCATACCATCATTAAATCAAGATATCACCTTTTGGTATATCAAAAGGCACAAGTCAAGAATATAGGCCTATTAGTCATTTCAATATTAAAACACAACACATATGATTGTCTAAAGTGAATTGATATAAACAAACAGAATTATTAACCAAATCAATTCAACTTTTTGTCTCAATCCAATATATTGTCACCTATGACAATACACCAGTGTTTGTGCCATCTTCCATTAGGGATTTTGACAGCACAACAATCTTAGCATGAATAAAGCACCCAACTTTTGCAAATCTTATCATTTTGCCCATCACCTTTAAGATTCATACCTTCCCATAATCTATCCATCATATGTACGATCTTAAAGACTTAAACTGACAATCTTAAACTTTTGTTTGCTTATCATACATTCAATAGAAATGACCATAAAGAGGACAATATTTGGTGTATGAATAATAAATAAATTCTTTATTGAAAAAAATCTCCAAAAACACATTACAATATTTACTCCTTAGGGCACCATGCTTAATAGGATCGACATCCGTACTCTAGATCATTTTGTTACTTGCGACCATGTATGCTTGCACACGTCACCACTAAGCTAGCTTATTTGCATAAAAAAACTTTGGTCCAACAATGGCTTAAATGTGATGCCAATTTAGAGGGAAATTGGCTCCATCACTATAGTCAAACTAGCGTTGGCTTTTACAATTCATGGGATCAATTCTTGTTTCTTTGTCACTTAGAATTATCTCCAAGTTTCTCCAAACTAGGATTTTCCCAAATGGCTAGGGTGACTAGCTAGCTGATAAAGGATTTTCGGCTCCTAATGGATCCTCTAATCCCACTTAAATCGTAGTTTAAAACTAATCTCTGAATTAATCAGTAACGATGTTATTACTAAATCATGTAATAAAATTAGACTCTCATTGATCTTAAAACTATTCCTTAACTAAATAAATCTAATCTTGACTTTTCCTACACTTATCTTGGAGATGAAAAATCTTCAGAATTATCGATTCCCAAGCCTAGATAGCACTTTTATTGCAATTGCCATCGAGTAAACTTTATTCTAGCTAATAAGTAATTATAGTTTTGTATATTAGGGTGTTCCTTGGTACACTACTAATATCATACTATCCTTGAAATTTTCATATATTGAATTTATAATCTGTGTAGGGTTTGAAATTTCCTCCACCTTTAATTCGCATTGAATCTTATCAATCGAATTACTTGCTCATAAAAGCTAATAAACTAAACTTTATAGTTGATTTAGAATTTTGGAATCTATAATATAATTCCATAAATTCTCCAATCATAGAACATAACATAAAATTTTACAAGAAAATCCCTAACAAATATTTAAACTATAGTATTTAGTCATTACAATAACTGACCAAGTTTGTAACACTTGTAACTCTAGTTCCTGATGTTCACTAATCATGAAACTCTCTGAATTAAGTGAGAGTTAATTAATGTAGTTTAACTGCATTAGAGTGTCTATCTATACAATACTAATGTAGTACCATACTTGAAATTCTTATATGTGAAAGCTTAGTCTCACACTAATAAAACTCCCTTCATCTCAATTTAAGATAGAAGGTTTCTAATCTTATAAATTCTTATAGCTTCTCATAACACTTAGCAGTTTTATATACTATTGAATTTATTCTAATTATATAGCCATAGAATTTAAACTGAAATTCCATGAATCTTTACATATAATAAGTGTTTGGGTTTCCATGAAATCCCTCGACTTTAATACTTGAATTCTCTTGAACATAATGAATCAAGTGCTTAATGATTAAACTGAAATTCTACTCAAGCCATTAAGAATGTATTGACTTGTCTCAAGCCAAATATTTTCTTAAGCTTTTGTATCCTTTCATGATCGTTTATCTTATTATCTACTATTATGGTCCATCGTTAAGCCTTTCAACTAAAGGTACGTGTTATTCCTAAACTTGCACAATATACTTAGTATGACTAAGCTTGTCATAATGTTGTTGATCTCAACAATCTAATAGGAACTTACATTCATAGGTTCTAGATTCTTACTTTCTAATAAACTTAACAACAAGATATGGAAAAATCCTTAAGTAATTACACATTAATTATTAGATTTTTCTAGATGCTACAAAGGAAATAATGCTTTGTAGAATTAAGAGGCATACCAAATAAGGGAAAAACATGATGGAAGTAAGCAGCCACAAGGATTCGAAGTACAACAAAGGGGAAAAAGGTAATGCAAACTTTAGAATAGCTTATATAATCTCAAGCAGGCTCCAAGATAGGGGTACAAGAAGTTTGATAGTTTCATGAGTAGTAATAAGTTCTTAAGGTGCTAGGCGAATCATTGTTGTTATGTGAAGAAATTCAATGACTCCTACATCATTCTATAGCTATATGTTAATGATATGCTGTTTGCAAGTGCTTGCAAGTAAAAGATTGATAAGTTGAAAGAGGAATTGTCCAAATAGTTTGCAAAAAGGAGTTAGGTGCTACAAAACAAATCCTTAGAATGAGGTATAGTAAGGACAGTAGCATCTTGAAGCTATCAATGAAAGACTATATGAAGAAGGCGCTAAGAGGATTTAGATTAGATGATGCAAATCCTATGAGTACTCCTTTGCCTAGTCAGTTCAAACTATCCAAAATACAGTTGCCTTCAACAGAGAAAGAGTAAGCCCAAATGAATAAGGTGCCTCATACTTCAACAATTGGTAGTCATATGTATGTCATGGTGTGTACCAAACTAGACATTGCACATGAAATAGGAGTTGTGAATAGGTACATGAGCAATCTAGGTAAGCAGCATAAGGAGGTAGTGATGTAAATTTTCAAATATCTAGAAGGTATTAAATGTTTAGCTTATGTGTTTCAAGAAATCATTTTAGGGACTACAAGTTTAATTTGATGCCAATATGGCTGAAGATATTAATGATAGAAAAAGTATTACTGGATATGTCTATACATTGGGTGGTATGACAGTCATTTAGGTTTCGAAGTTGCAAAAAATAGTTGTTTTTTCCACTATTAAGGTAGAATATGTTGTTGTAACTGAAACAAACAAGGAGATGGTATAGTTACAATTTTTCTTAAAAAAAAAATGGGTCACAAGAAGGGGGAAAATGTGTTACATTATGGCAATCAGAGTCGCTACTACAAATAGAAGTTTAGATGACAACTATTTTACAACATTCTATAAAAAACCGTCATTTTTGTATTAAAAAACACAGGATGAAAATTTTGATGTTTTTAAAATTTCTACGCCCATATTAGATGACAGCAATAGTCATCTAATGTGCTAGATTAGATTGCGGTTTTTACAAAACTGTTTAATGTCAACAATTTTTTAAAAGAAAGGTAGATTTTTTTCCTCCTTATTCTTTTATCGAAAAATTTCTAAGTTTCTCATTTTTTTTCTTAAATTTCAAGCACTTTCTTTCATTCCTTTAACACTTTCTTCCATTCCACTCTATCAAATTTGCAAACTCTGAAGTCTTCCTTTTAAATCCTCCATTCTCTCTCTAAGTTCTATCTATCTCTATCTTCCTCACCTGTTAACTATTTCTTCTTCACCTTCTAATTTTTTAGCTAAATTACTTCTATCTTCCTACTTTTTCTTTCATCTCTTTTACTCCTTACTCCCTCAACATTCATCTTCGATGTCATGACTCATCATCACTGTCAAACCATCTCCGATGCTATAACTCACTGCCACCACCTTCCCTATGTCTTAAGCACCAAAATTTGGGTACATTTAGAACATTTTGAGATTTCCTTCATTTAAATTTATGTTTGTTTTTTCTGAATTTTGAGTTTTTTTTTTTTGGTCTTTGGTTAAGTTTTTTTGTATTTTGTGGATAAACCTTAGCTATGGTTTTTGAAATATTTCTATTATATAAATATTTATTATATATGCTTTGAAAATCATTATGTATTTTTTTCTACGTTAGACAAAAATCAAGTTTATCAAAGAAAAAGACGTAAATTTATGAATAATAGTTGAAATTATTCTTTAAGAAGAAATTATGTCGGCAAATTTTTTTAAAAATTTTCAAGTCTTTTAACGAAGGTTTTTCCTAAAACCATCATTAAAAATGACACATTAAACGATGGTTTTTACGAAAATCATCATCTAATCTGCCATTTGCACACACCTATGGTATTTGCATACTACATATTATGACTATGAATTAGAAGACAGTTTGGCTAACCATCATCTTATCTTTAGGCGATGATTAAAATCATTGTCTAACCTTCTGTTTATACTAGTAAGTGCTATTCATTTAGCAAAAAAATCATGTCTATCATGTTAGGATGAAGCAATACAGGATCATATATCATGTTAAATCGACTTTAAAGAATAAAGTCTTAGAGTTTGAGAAGATTCCTGGGAGGTTGAATTTAGTTGATATGTTGATGAAGACTGTTCCAATTGAGAAACTGATGAGTGTGCAACTTCATTTGGACTACTCTTTTGAGGATTGAGGAGGTGTGGCAGCTACAAGGAGGAGCCATTGATGGTGAATTAGTCACCAAATAGAAGATTAT